>SJYO01041148.1:1548521-1593305 GCA_006410555.1 Capra ibex | reverse complement strand
CAACCGTTTCATTAGAGAGACGAAAACTTATACGATAGATCCAACCAGTATTGAAAAGAAGGTTCCTCATTCGCAGAAAATTAAAGTACCGACGTTAGTGGTAGACGTCACTAAAACCTCGGGGGTTTTTATTTCAGACGGTGACAAAGGGGTAGATAAAGGGTACTTCACTACCCTGGCCTACGGTACTAGAAGCAAAAGACTTACGACTCGAAATTCGGTTGAAAAAGTGAGAGGTGAAAGTGAAAGTAGTTCTCCGAAAAATCAAGGAGAAGTGGAAGACGGTATTCCCACCACAGTAGACGTATAGACTCCAATAACTATAAAGAGGGCCGTTAGAACTGAGGTCGAACACAAAGAAGGTCAGGTCGTAAAGAGTACTACATGAGACATATATTTAATTTATTCGTCCCACTGTTATATGTCGGAACTGCGTGAGAAAAAGGATAAACCTTGGTCAGACAACAAGGTACAGGTCAAGATTGATAACGAAGGACTGGACGTATGTCTAAAGAATTCTCCGTCCAGTACACCAGACCATAAGGGTAGAGAACTTCTTAAAAGGTGTCAAATAACACTAGGTGTGTCAGTTTCCGAAACCGTATCAGTTATTTCGTCTTTATCTACAAAAAGACCTTGAGAGAACGAAAAAGGTACTAGGTCGTCTACAACCGTTAAACTAGAGACCAAGGAAACGGAAAAACTTTTGGTCGACCTTGTAGTCCTTCGAGTGCCAAGTGCATAACGACTTCGGACCGAGCCTCTTAAAACTCGTAATGAAATGATCGCACACTCTACTCACGTTAACACGCCATCAAACTAGTAAGAAACCGTAACGGAAAGAAACCTTAACCTTACTTTTTCTATCTGTAATTCATCTCTACAAGTCACCTGACTTAAATGTGCAAACCCCGAATCCCTCGCCAAAACCGGTCTCTATGTGTAAACCCTTAGTAGATTAGCAGTTAACTTAGATTACAGTCCTCTGTCCTAGACTAATGGATCCTACAAATAAGACGCCAGAACTCGGGTATAGTCCCGAATACCAAAAGGTAAGATCATACTCTTTTGAAACGACGTAAAAGTTCAGAAGGGGAAAGTCTAACTTTGAAGAGATCGAGAAGATCGACAGGAAGTCTTCTGGGTGGAAGACCAATTTTATATCAAACAGTGACAAGTGGATTTTATATCTTAGGTCCTGAATTCTTTTATACCGGTAAGGGGTCAATCACTTACCTAATACAGAGGTTTTAGATGTTGACGCCATCAAATTTTGAGTTGTGTCTAAAAGAGTATATTATTCGTATTTTCTATCTAAAGTTGAGTACTTTCTTTGGGACAAATCGGGTATCTACGTCTTTACTGTTATTATAAAAAACCATCCTTAATAAGTATATGTACAAAAATAACATCTAAAGAAAAACACGAAGATACTCTAAAATCTTTGTGTTAAAGAGTAGTAAAATATTTCTGGAAAAAGAATGAACTTCTTAATTGGTACAAGTAATGTCTTTTGTTCCTTTATTGTCTCCTGTCTTTTCTGAGACTCAGTAGTCTAGTATGGATGAAAAACATTAAAAAAAGGGTAAATTTGTAGTATTCGGTGGAAAGTAAGATTGTCTAAGACAGAATGTATTACCAATGTAATTTATCACACACGTACGAGTCAGTACAGGTTGAGAAACACTGGGGTACCTGACATCGGGAGATCTGAGGAGGTAAGTACCCTAAGAGGTCCGTTCTTATGACCTCACCCAACGGTAAAGGAAGAGGTTGTTATTATAAAAATAAAGTGGGTGGTCGAAACGTCCTATTGTGTCATCAATTCTGAAGACTGGGAACTTAGTTTGACGGACCCAAACTTAGGATACAAAAGACACCAAGAGACGACCCGAACCCATCGTGAGGTACTAAACCCCATTTAATAAATTGGAAATATTTGGAGTTAAAAGGGTAGATATTGTACTTCGAATATTACCATGGAAAGTTTATCCAAACAACAGTCCTAATTTACACTAATAGTCACAGTTATTAAATGGTATAATAGAGTGTAAATCGTTCTTGAGTTTGTTCTTACAATAGATAATTATAGTAATAATTGGAGATCAGTGAAAGTGTCGACAAAGACATAGTCGTACCCCCTCCCTCTGAACCACCTGTCTCTCCCTTTTTCTACTGGGGTGTCCTCACATTGATGACTGGTGTAGGTAGGTAGAGGTGTTCCCTCTTCCCTGAAAAGAGGGTAGTCGTCTCCACCAACTCGGACGTCCCGTTTGGACACCGAAGATGTGAGTGGAGATAGTCACGGGTGAGTCTTAGGACGTAACGGCTATTCTGGGTAGGTGATTCTGGGTCACCTTAGGACTGAAGGGAACTAGAATCACATTCTAAGGAATAGAAACTGGGTATAAGAAGATTTAGAAAAACCTTCGAGATCAAGTGACAACCGAGTGTCACTTGGAACTCCAGTTTGTTTTCACGATCCAGAAGGGACTATTAAGACCTTGTCCACTAACACTCTTGACTCCAGTCCGAATGTTTCCTGGTACAGACAAAGGTGGGGAGTATACTCCTACGACGTTGAAAAGACTTTTAAATACGATAGTAGGTTTAGTATTCGTTCGTAAAGACGGGTCGGAACACAGTAACCTCTCAGATGTCCTCGGAAGGAAGTAAGTCCGGGCTTTTAAGTAAGATGTCGGAGGGGTGACCAGAGTGACGAGGTAAGAACGGGACATTGGTAGACACAAAGTGTCATCGGGAAAAGTCCGGAGGTGGTCTAGTGTACTGAGGAGACAACGTGAGTAATGTACCTAAAGGTGGGGAGGACCTCATTTTAAGGTCAGGGATAACATCGGATGTTTCGGGATATGGGTGTCCGAAGTCTCGGGGAGAGAGAAGATGTAGAGGATTGTGTGGGGAGAACGAATAGGACCAGATACGTGTGGTCAGGGGAAGTCAAGTCAAGTCAAGTCAGCGAGTCTGTACGAACTGAGACTCTGGGGTACCTGACGTCGTGCGGTCCGGAGGGACGGGTAGTGGTCAGGGGAATGACTGGTAGTTTACATAGTTCGTGTAGGGGTCGAAATCCCAAAAACAACAATAACAACAAATCAGTGACTCAACACAAACTGAGAAACACTTTGGTACCTGACATCGGGTGATCCGAGGAGACAGGCACCCTAAAGAGTCTGTTCTTATGACCTCACCCAACGGTAAAGAAAGAGGTCGGAAATTGTTATAGACCGTTGTTTCATCCGACTTATGTCCTTTATTTACTCCTTCGTTTCTCCCCTTCCTCTCACTTGTTCATTAATTGTCGTTCTGTTGTGTGACCCTTCTTGTACAGGTGTTGAATCGGGTCAAGTCGTCAGACTATCACTTTTTTCTCTACTTAATAAAAACAGTCTCTCTTTTTAGTCATTCAATCTGTACTATCTCGTCTGTCACGTCTCGGTCGAGTAAAGGATATCTTTTTAAACACCATCGACCAGATCTCTTATGACAAGTACTCCCGTACTCACGATACTTCTCCAAACTTTAGATCGGGAAAATAATTTTTCTTTGATGGGTAGAATTATTAATCGTGGTGACACCTCTTCGATGTACTATACCGTGTTTCGTACGGTTAGATCTCAGTCTGTGTGGGTTGTGGGTCTAGACAGTGAACGGTCGCCACTAAGGAATTCCTATAACGAATAAGTAAAACTCGGAGTCAAAGGAGTATACCTTTTACCCCTACTATGATGGACAAAGAAATCCGGTCACCGTCTCATTTATACTTCTGTACCATATATTTTGTGAACCGTGAAGTGGTCTGTTTTCTGACCACGGGATATGTAGGATCAGAGAAGGGTTTACAATAACCCAAAGAGTGTTTAGATTTACCTTAGACTCCGGTAATTATTGGAGGTTAAGAGATTGTATGGTACTTCGAGATACTGCGCGATACGAAGACAGAATTTTTTGTAGAAGTGTTTTTTAGTACGTTGGGTTTTCAAGTTCATAAGGGTTTCTGTAAACCCTTCTCTGATCTTACACATAAGAGAAATATTTTTACTCGAAGGGTCCACCGTGTTACCCTTTTTGTTATAGACGGACGACTACGTCCTCTGGGTCCTCTGTCCCCAACCTCGGGACCCAGTCCTTCTAGGGGACCTCTTTCTTTACCGTCACGGGAAGGGTCATAAAGACAGACCTGTTAAGGTACCTGTCTCCGCTGATCGTCCGATGTCAGGTACCCTAGCGCTTTCTCACCCTGTGTTGACTTGTATGTATGTGTGTGTGTGTGATATACTTACATGTATATGTGTATTCGTATATGTGCGTCTATCTATTTATCCCTATCTGTCTACTAATAAAAAATTGAGCTTCTTCACGTTTCCCATTCGAACCCATCTCTTCTTGACGACGAATAAGGACTACGCAAAAGAAAGATGACCGTAGTTCGTAAGTTCTAGGTTCTGGGAGGACACAAGAGAGTCATGCCCTGATTACCAGGAGTCACCGGGGGTACCTCCCTCAAATGAACTCGTGTACGGTAGACGTCATACGGACGGTCGAAGTTTCGAGGCGACGAGTCGGGACTTTGTACCCGTCTCTCGTCCACCTCTCCAGTTGACAAAGACATTATTTTATGTCTGACAACGTATCTGAAATGTTCGTTCCTACGACTTCTCTGCGGGACAATAAGAACGACTTCCCTTTCTTCGAAAAAACCAAGATATTTGTCATAATCTTCCGTCCGTAGGTGTATAAATTTTACGGGTGGATGTCTTTCCTTCCTTCGAGAATTTCTGACATCTTAAGAGTTGGAAGAAAGTTTTAAGGTTTACTCTTTTTTATAGTTCATAAAATACAAGGGTTATATACAAACCAAATTTTTGTCTACTACTATACATAAATAGGTGTATAAATAACTCGTGAAGTCAAGTCAAGTCAAGTCAAGTCAGCGAGTCAGTACAGACTGAGAAACGCTGGGGTACTTAGCATCGTGCGGTCCGGAGGGACAGGTAGTGGTTGAGGACCTCAAGTGAGTCTGAGTGTAGGTAGTTCACCCACTACGGTAGGTCGGTAGAGTAGGAGACAACAGGGGAAAAGGAGGACGGGGGTTAGGGAGGGTCGTAGTCTCAGAAAAGGTTACTCAGTTAAAAAGTGTACTCCATTGGTTTCATAACCTCAAAGTCGAAATCGTAGTCAGGAAGGTTACTGGTGGGTCCTGACTAGAGGAAATCTTACCTGACCAACCTAGAGGAACGTCAGGTTCCTTGAGAGTTCTCAGAAGAGGTTGTGGTGTCAAGTTTTCGTAGTTAAGAAGCCGCGAGTCGAAAGAAGTGTCAGGTTGACAGTGTAGCTATGTACTGGTGTCCTTTTTGGTATCGGAACTGATCTGCCTGGAAACAACTGTTTCATTACAGAGACGAAAACTTATACGATTTATCCAACCAGTATTGAAAGGAAGGTTCCTCATTCGCAGAAAATTAAAGTACCGACGTCAGCGGTAGACGTCACTAAAACCTCGGGGGTTTTTATTTCAGACTGTGACAGAGGTGACAAAGGGGTAGATAAAAGGGTACTAGAAGCAAAAGACTTACAACTCGAAATTCGGTTGAAAAAGTGAGAGGAGAAAGTGAAAGTAGTACTCCGAAAAATCAAGGAGAAGTGAAAGACGGTATTCCCACCACAGTAGACGTATAGACTCTAATAACTATAAAAAGGGTCGTTTGAACAAAGGTCGAACACGAAGAAGGTCGGGTCGTAAAGAGTACTATATGAGACGTATATTCAATTTATTCGTCCCACTATTATATGTCGGAACTACATGAGGAAAAGGATAAACCTTGGTCAGACAACAAGGTACAGGTCAAGATTGACAACGAAGGACTGGACGTATGTCCAAAGAGTTCTCCGTCCAGTCCACTAGACCATAAGGGTAGAGAAAGTCTTAAAAGGTGATTGATACATGATTAAGGGTAAGTTTCACAGACTATAAATAGTCACTTCATTTCACCGTTTCCCTTGACGGGAGTACTTTAAATGTAAGATCGTCCCTTCTATCTCTTGTTATCTATATAAAAATTTTATTCATTTAATATGTTATACAAAATTTTTCACTAATAGACCATACCCTACTTTTTTGTCTTGGTCCATTTTCCTTCATCCTCACGACACCCCCCTGTCCTTCTCTCCTCCTTCTCCCCCACCTCAACATTCAAATCTGTCTTACCAACCTGTCGTGACTCTGCCGTTCCCGTCCACTACTTCGACGTAGTGTCTTGACTTGAATCATTCTCAAAACAAAAGAATTTAAATTCAATTGGATAGTCAGTTCGGGAATTTCCTCTTACTTTATTACAGTAAACGTCGTTGCACCTACTTGGATCTCTAATAGTATGATTCACTTCATTCAGTCTGTTTCTGTTTATAGTATGCCGAATATGTACCTTATTGTTTTTCTATGTTTGCTTAAATAAATGTTTTGTCTTTATCCTGAGTGTCTGAATACCAATAGTTTTCCTCTTCCCGTCCCCTTCCCTACTTAGTCCCCCAACCTTTATTGTGTATGTGTGATTTCACTTCAGCGAGTCGGCACAGGCTGAGAAACGCTGGGGTGCCTGACATCAGATGGTCCGACGAGGAAGGTACCCTAAAAGGTCCGTTCTCATGACCTCACCCAACGGTAAAGGAAGAGGTGCCCTAGAAGGGTTGGGTCTCTAGCTTGGACCAAGAGGGAGTAAGGTCCGTCTGCGAAATTGGAGACTCGGTGGTCCCTTCGGGTGTATGTGTGATGATATATATTTTATGGACCTCTTCCTTTACCGTTGAGTAAGGTCATAAGAACGGACCTCTTAGGGTGCCCGTCTCCTCGGACCTCACCTCCCGATGTTAGGTATCCTAGCGTTTCTCAGCCTGTACTAACTTCACTGAATCGTGTATATATTTTGTCTATTTGTTATTCCAGAATGACTTATAGTGTCCCCTGATATAAATCACAGAACATTATTAGATATTACCCTATCTTAGACCTTTTCTTATATACATATGTGTCGACTTAGTGACACGACATGTGGACTTTGATTGCTTTGTGACATTTACTTGGTACTTTTCACTTCAGTGAGTCAGCACAGACTGAGAAACGCTGGGGTACCTGACATCGGACGGTCCGAGGAGACAAGTGTCCTAAGAACTCCGGTCTTATAACCTCACCCATCAACAAGGGAAGAGGTCCGCTAGAAGGGTTGGGGTCCTAATTTGAGTCCAGAGGGTGTGACATCTACCTAAGAAATGACAGACTCAGTGGTCCTTTCGTTTACTTGATATGAAAATAAATTTTTTTTTTGTTAAGTTTAATTGGATGAAAATTTTTAAATGACTATGTCCTGATAAGTTTTTCACTCAAATAGATTATTTTTTGAATGTTCGTTTACAGACATAAATTTGTTCGTAGTGGAAAAGATTTAGGTATATTGTGTGTGGTGACAGTTTCTGAAAATCTCTCTTCAAACGTCAGATTCCTCCGGTCCGGAGTTGTACATAGTGACGGTAAGAAGTACATCTTAGTCGTAAAGATTTAGGTATATCTTCCTCGACGATTTCTCCTTTCTTTTTTCTTTATAAGGTTCTCAAGGAACATAACTAAAGAAAATGGGATTTGTTTCTCTAAAAGGATCAATGTACTACATAGTATTAGTGAATTAAACAGACTGAGGAAATTTCTATGTCTTCCTACTTAACTTCTTTTCCCCAACTGAACGTTTTTATCTAAGTAAAACGTTCTAAGACAACAAACATACTCAGTGAAAATGGAATCATTATACTGTATACACCAGAGATATCTCTTTGTTTTTTTCGTAATTGAGAATTAAGGACGGTAGGGGTTCCCGGACTCGATTTAGATTTCGTCAGTCGTAGACTTTTCAGGGTTTGACGAGGGCTCCCGTCCTTCCTGCTTCGGAAAGGGATTCGGAATGGAGATCTATATTACATGATCTGTGAGTGTTAAATTAGTGGAAGTTGTGGACCTGCACTAGTAGACGAACGAAAGAGAAGTAACACAAGGACGTGCCCGTCTCAGCTACGTTGACTCTTGGGACACGGTCCGTAAGGGGGTGTCTCGTGTCGTGTCTAAACTTCCCCCGAGAGACTACTTCAGGAAAGGACCTGTTTTCTTTGACCAAGTGGTAAATCCCCTAATTGTGGACGTCGGTGCTAAACAGGTAAGGGAAAAGGTTTGCAAACGAGACACTCACAGACTCGTGAGATGAGGAGTGGTTCCGAAACGGTTTCACTGGGATTTAAAATGTTTGACTTTACATGTTCTAGTCACACTATACCTTTGTGCTTTCGTAAAGGTCTACCCACTCGACGAACCGGGAGTCTCTATTTATCATGTAAGTTAAATTTATCAACTCTCATCTTTTCTCCTCGATATAGGTAAAATAATATATTGAAAAGTCTCTGTCTGATGTTTTCATATAATTAGACGTTTCTATGTATACTTCTTGTATCTTGTTTTTACATATTCCTATTAATAAAGAGTTGATTGTACACTTACATTCAACTATACTTAATAAACGAGTTGTGTTACCGTGGTTTGACTTTAACTTTATACTGAAAGTTTTCACTTTTTCATATAGGTATTAATATTTTTACACTTGTTGGATTATAAATCATCTTTATCAATTATTTGTATCTTGTAAGTGCAGTATCTTCTAAATAATTGTATTTTACTCTACAATTAGAACAATTTGTATTCTCGTTCGACATCTCTCTCATGTGAAAACACAAATTGCTTTATGTATTAGTACTCACATACATATACAATACATGATATTTTCAGTCTTCTTTTTTTTGGTGATTTTACAAGACTTCCCTACTTATTACAAAAAAGAAGAAAAGTGAAAAGTTCCAAAAACGGAGGTTAAAAAGACGTAACTTCTATATAGAGTAGAACAAATGAATTCAAAACTCACTATTATGAGAGAGTCAAGTCAAGTCAGCGAGTCAGTACAGGCTGAGAAACGCGAGGTACTTATCGTCGTACGGTCCGGAGGGACAGGTAGTGGTTGAGGACCTCAAATAGGTTCGAGTACAGATAGTTCAGTCACTACGGTAGGTTGGTAGAGTAGGAGACAGTAGGGGAAGAGGAGGACGGGGGTTAGGGAGGGTCGTAGTCTCAGAAAAGGTTACTCAGTTGAGATGCGTACTCCACCGGTTTCATAACCTCAAAGTCGAAGTCGTAGTCAGGAAGGTTACTTGTGGGTCCTGACTAGAGGAAATCCTACCTGACCGACCTGGAGGAACGTCAGGGTCCCTGAGAGTTCTCAGAAGAGGTTGTGGTGTCAAGTTTTCGTAGTTAAGAAGCCGTGAGTCGAAAGAAGTGTCAGGTTGAGAGTGTAGGTATGTACTGGTGACCTTTTTGGTATCGGAACTGATCTGCCTGGAAACAACTGTTTCATTACAGAGACGAAAAGTTATACGATAGATCCAACCAGTATTGAAAGGAAGGTTCCTCATTCGCAGAAAATTAAAGTACCGACGTTAGTGGTAGACGTCACTAAAGCCTCGGGTTTTTTGATTTCAGACTGTGACAAAGGTGATAAAGGGGAAGATAAGAGAGATCACTCTCCTTTATTCGACATTTAATCGATAAGACTCAAGGTCCAATTAGAAACTGGGAATAATCGGTATTTCTATCTTTTTGATGAAGACTCATGATACGGGAAAGTAGTAGATATTATACTCCCACAACTGGTCTACGAAAGATTACAGAATCATAAAATGAATACATATTTTATTGTTGGTATATAACGAAATAGTGCACATAAAAAGAGGGTCCCTGACACGGTATGCGTATATAAGACACGAGACAAAATGTATTGGTTACTAGTCCCGTTTATTTACAATTGAGTAAGTGTCGATTGACACGTACGCATGGGATGACAAGTTTGAGTGACAGAAGTCCCAGTCTAAGATAAGTCAATCAACAAAAAGAGAGAGACAGAGCGGTTTATCGTTTAAGTCGCCTCTTCCGTTACCGTGGGGTGAGGTCATGAGAACGGACCTTTTAGGGTACCTACCTCCTCGGACCATCCGACGTTAGGTACCCCATCCTTCTCAGGCTATGTTGACTCGCTGAAGTGAAAGCGAAAAGTGAAAGTACGTAACCTCCTCCTTTACCGTTGGGTGAGGTCACAAGAACGGACCTCTTAGGGTCCCTGCCCCTTCGGACCACCCGATGGTAGATACCCCCATCGTCTCTCAGCCTGTACTGACTTCACTGAATCGTCGTCGTTGTCGATAGGAGGGGATGCCGAAGGGTCCTCCGAGTCACCAATTCATGGGTAGACGGTTACGTCCTCTACGTCCTGTCCTCTCAAACTAGGGACCCGACCCTTCTAGGGGACCTCCTCCTTTATCGTTGGGTGACGTCATAAGAACGGACCCTTTAGACTAACCGTCTCCTCAGCCCACCCGGCACATATACGGCACCCCAGTGTTTGTCAGTCTGTGTTGACTCGCACGTGCGTACGGGGTAGAAGGGAGGACATACACGTTATAGACCGACACTTTAGTCCCACGAGAAAGTTTACATTCGGGATTTGACTAGACCCGGTCTGTTACCGAAAGTCTCTCTGATCTGGTGTGCAGGAGACGAGTGAAGAGTAGGGTGACAAAGAAAAAGAAAAGGTTTTACGAGTGGGAAGAAAGAAGGAACCAGACTTTCGCTTACGTCATCCGGGACATACACTGATAAGTGGACTCAAGAGATCAAGGATCTGTGAAGGAGAACGGAACCTCCCCTTGCATGTTGTAGGGTAACAGTCTCCAAAACTCGTGTATGAGCGTGAATGAGTCCTTTCCTACCTACACCGGTTGTCAAGCGATGATTTTCCTACGTCGATCCTATCGATCCTATTTCCCTGTACATTTTCGTCCAAGACACTTTCCGTAAAAAGACTTCAACAATTGTTGGCATACGGAGATGTCATACTTTCCCACGCGACCCAGGACTACCCCCACTTGAGACGTCGGTCAGACCGCGGTCGCCCCTCGCCTAGGTAATCAACCGATGCGTCTGGGAAGAGAACGATGACACTGTTTCGTGTGACAGGCAGACTGTCCACTTCTCCATGGTTCAAACAAAAAAATTTAAAACATAACCCCATATCGGTTAATTGTCACAACACTATCAAAGTCCACTTGTTGCTTTCCTGAGTCGGTCCGTATATGTACATAGGTAAGAGGGGGGTTGGAGAGAGGGTGACTCCGACCGTGTATTGTAACTCATCTCAAGGTACGCGCTAAGTCATCCAGGGACTCCACGGTCAAAACAAAACGAAAAGATCAATTGTAGTAATATAGAGTAAATCTAATAAAAAGATTATAGATTTGTTGGACCTCAATTAGATGGCAACCCTAGAGAAATTATCCTCAAGACTTTATTTATATTGATTTTACTGATTAAAAAGACCGTTGTTTCATTTTTGTGACGTGGTTTGGGATGTCTTCGTTCAATTTTCTTCGGGAGGTGGTGAAAGGACAGGTCCAAACGAAGACTGACGTTCTATGACGGAGGTTGACTCAAAACACGAAAAAAATTAGGTTTCTATAAGGATGAAGTAATTGTGTTAAGAAGTAAAAAAAAAAATTACGAAACAATCGTACTTCCTCTTTAAGGTCCGAAATTTTCTAAGTTTACTGAACAGAGATTTAGTCTGGACCTAAGAGAGGAGAGTTGCACGGCTAAATGTACTTTAGAGAATCTCAAAGAGACGAAGGTATTTTACGCACACGGTGACGGGTAGTTCCGGGTCCAAACGGAGAAACGTGTTTGTCAGGTTTTGTCAAAAGGACTAGACAAAGTTGAACTTCACAACAGTTATATACCTAACAGAACGAAAGATTAAGTCACTTTTTAGATCAAAAGGTAATCAGAGACGGAAAGATTAAAAGTTATGTCGAAATGATTTACATTAATAATTTCCGTCTAAGTTCTTTCGTTAATGACTCGATGACCAAACATAGAGACTTCAGAATTATTCACCATTTTTCAACATTAACGTGATTCTCATATTTTACTTAAAAAGATACCTAAGCTGTATGTGTGGGAACTTAGACATATACCCCTCTGTACAAATTTTGTTATATATCTCGTACGAGAGAAGTTTGGACGTAAATTTGAAATAAGTTTCCGTCACGAGACACGACCTTTCCCGTCCTTTCCTGTAAAGTCTTTCCGATGTGAGACGAGAAAGAGGTCCTGAAATACTGAAACCATTTCCTGAATTAAGGGGACCTAGAGGAAAAAAGGGGTATGGAGACATTTATAATTATACACTCTTACAATTTGATCTACCGATGGTTCATGAGAAAGTCGGATTTCAAGATACTTGATAAATAATTTACGAATTAGAGACCATCCGAGGCATAATATGTGTGTGTCAAAGGTTTCGAATTTTAAATCACTTTTTATTTGTATGTTAATTATAATTATTATATTTATATTTCGTTATATATTTTCACGATAGATCACTATATTTGGTTTAATTAAAGGGTTTTACAGGATTCCTTATCGACACGTATACTTTACCTCCTATATCGAAGAAACTGTCAATAGGTTTGATATATTATACCGAAAGATAGATGTCCGTTTATCACCTTGTAGACGATATGTCAGTGTTTATTGTTTGAGACTTACCTCGGTGACAGGGGTTTGGTTTTACGGAGACTTTGTAAACCATCCGTCCATCACTGGTGAGTTGTAAATAGAGTCTGGTAAGTTGAAATAGAGTCATAATACTGTAATAAATAATTGAGTACTCTCCGTCTCCACGTCCAATGACAGTAATAAAATTTCTATTCTTCTGACTCTTACTCTTTTCACCTACTGAAAAGTCTTCGGAGTATCGATTAGTCCCCAAACAGAAGACCTTATGTTAGTACTCATCGAAAAGACGTTTTCATTAACGACTTATTCCGGTATCTTCGGGGACAGGGATACTAACAAGTGGGAGTGTGGTTTCGAATTTTCCCATGTAACTCGTAGTAGTGATGATGGTAATAGACTTCCCTGTTGACTTTTGAGTTTTGGTACGACATCACTAAAGAAGTTGAGGAGGAAGTACTTCCAGATTGTTGGTTTAATCTTCAGTTCCCCCTCTTTTACCCTTTGTCTTCGGTAGTCCGTTTGTTTGGTGTTCCGAGAAGGAAATTAAGATTCACCTTTTGGACATATGATACAGGTATACCTTAGTAGGAAGTCCCACCTTCGATGTAAAATTCTTGTAGCGACAGCGTCCTCTGTCTCAGAAAAGGTACCTCTTCGGTACCGTCCTGGTCTCCAGAAAGGGACACCGTAAACTCCTCGTTCCTTTCTACAAATGAGACCCCCTCGTTTACGTTAGAAACTTATAAATGACTCGTTTACTCATGTCCTTAGTGCCACTTCAACATAGCTGGGGTTATTGTTTTAATTCCGGTCGATCATTTAAAAGGTATATCAGATTTCGACTCTTTTTCCTAAGACTGAATTCTTAAACGGTACGTTCGTATTACTCGGGTGTGAAGTTCAGTGGGTGGTCTATTCCGACTTGTCTGTCGAACGTCCGTCGAGTACACTTCTTCCTGATGATAAGTTAGGTAAGAGACCAGTTTCTAACACAAACCCCTTTTGTCTGACGTACGGTGACAATTCATTTGTCGGGGAAAGAAGTCTCACTCAGTTATGCCCGGCCCCACAGTAATTCGGTCTCTTTATTGATCGTATTTTAGACTCTACGTCTTACAATTTCTATTTCTGGAGTAAAATGTTCCTCCGGGACTCTGACTCTAGGTCTCATTTTCGAAGATTTTGTGTTTTCGTGTTTATTAATATTTGTGTTTTAGACTTTAATTTCTTAATTCTGTTCCCCCATTTGTAAGCTGAAAGTCGAGACTTTGTGGTTCTCTTGTTTGCGTCACTACTTGGACTTCTCCCCGGTGTCTTTTACGTGGGTTTCCTGGGTTTAGGTGTCTCCTCGCCCCTTGTTTTTCGTCTCTAGGTCGGGTTGAACTCATGTCTCAGTCCTCGTGTGAAAGGAGTGTGTCAGTCTTACTTGTTCGGTACGCACACCTGTGTCTGAGACTTGTTTCTTCGTTTTTGATCTGTGTCACGTTTCAGGAGACCCAAATTACAATTAAGACTATAATACATCGGTACGATGGGACTTCCCAGTAAATGAGAGTGAAGACTAGGGTGAGACAGACAGACAGACAGACGGATAGATAGATGGGTAGATAGGTAGATCACTTTGACATGTCAAGTGAAGATACACATTTGTACACGCTCTACGACAACACAAGTCCCTTGATTTTCGTGTTACTTATCGGAATGTATACGAGACGGTCTGTCCTGTCAATGACTTTATCCTATGGGGTCAGTCCCGATTCAGGAACTCTTTCACTACGTCTGTCACTCTGGACTTCGGAGTGCCCCTCCACTCGTCCCGGTTCCCTGTTCCAATGAATTTGATTTCTTCTAAGTAAACTCATCGACCTGACATTCTGATTTTGAGTCCCGGTCCTTTTTCCTAGGAATCCTTCCCTCCTCGGTCTGGTGTGATCCGGGGAATTCGGTGTGATTTCTGACTGACCGGA
Organism: Capra ibex; assembly: GCA_006410555.1. Taxonomy (NCBI): domain Eukaryota; kingdom Metazoa; phylum Chordata; class Mammalia; order Artiodactyla; family Bovidae; genus Capra; species Capra ibex. The sequence goes on along the minus strand of SJYO01041148.1, from coordinate 1,578,668 downwards.
AATGGTTTACTCGTTACTCCTCGACGAGTAACGACGATTCGTCCTCGGTTGCACTAGTCTACACGTCTTTTTAGTACGACTGACGTTTTACAACGTAAGGTTTCCCAAGTCTCACCTACCCCCTCCTGACTCATCCTTCGATAATTTCAGAAGAGGTCACCAGACGAAGTGTGACTTTTAAAATACTAAACCTGTAAAAGTACATTCGTAAAATATTAATATTATATAGTCTAAATTTTACTTGAGTCAGTAAATTGTTAATAATTTGAGTGGGAAATTTTCAACTTATCAACCGGAAAATTTTTCCTTCAGTACTCCTGGGAAATTCTGTGGAGAGAAGTTTCCGATAAGAGGGAAGGAGTGGGTGTGTTCTGGTTCTCTTCCGACAAGACGACCAATTCTGTTGTCTCCTTTGGTGACATCCAACACCCGTGACCAGATTCTTCCTTATCTCCCCGAACCAACAGGAGGTGGAGTGTCCCCTACACACCTCCGGGGGAGTCCGGTACTTCCGTCAAACGTCCACAGGGACCTCCTTTGTTTGTTTAGTTCTTTTTTCATACCCACCCTGACCCCCACTTCCCTCTCCTCTCGACAACCCTCAGTCCTGATGATATTTCCGATCGACTTCCTCTTACGTTTTCGTCTTCCGTAAGAGTCCCGGGAGAGTCACGACCTGGTTCCCACTTCACTCGACGGGTGAATCCACTTTACCTTTTCTTACTTTTAGTTACCTATATGCTTTTGGTTTCAGTGGTAACCCCATTCTGTGACTCTCTTCTCGTAAAACTTTCTCTTAGTCTTGATAAAGTGAACAGGGTATTTCCTATGGTATCCCCTTCTTGAGACTCCGGGGGTCCATTTGAGATGTACGATTCATAGACTACTACCCCTAGGTTCATTTCTACCCGATATTAGATGTTCGAGATCCAGACACAAGTAGTCCTACTTCGCTACGTAAGGTGAGTGTTGACCCTAAGGTGCAATGTCTCTAGTCGAGACCCAAGACAGTTTTGACACATTACTAATCCGACCACTGTATTAAGACTTCATATCCTTCTTTCATGGTGGGTTCCCGAACCAAGGATGGGTCGTGTACTGATCCTCATACCCATCGGATAAGTACGCAACACCTTTCGCGCACTCCTGTCTCGTTCGGTCAGAAGCTTTCCCCTACCTATCCCTTCCCTGACTTTTATTAGTTTCGTCTCAAAAAGTGTATAGGTAATCATCGTAGGCAGACGGGACGAGCGGTGGAGTCAGACTAATTTCCCTTACTACCGGTCCTTGGTGGATGAGACAGAGGTAAGAGTTGTCTCAGTGGGGTAGATTATAGGAAGGGAGGGGGTGGTGAGTGAGTAGTTACGGACAGAACGGAGTCCGATCCCGAAGTTTCTGGCCAGTCCTACCGGGATAAAACTTGGTCAGTCAGGATTTCCTTTGGGACGTATAAGTAACCTTCCTCACTACGACTTCTAGGTTATAAAACCGGAGGACTACGCTTCTCGACTGAGTGACCTTTTCTGGGACTACGACCCCTTCTGACTCCCTTCCTCCTCTTCCCCCACTGTCTCCCATTCTACCAACCTACCGTAGTACTTTAGTTACCTGTACTCAGACTTGTTTGAGACCCTCAACCACTACTTGTCCTTTCGGACCACGCGACGTCAGGTACCCCAGTGTTCCTCAGTCCGTGTTGAGTCGCTGACTTGTTGGTGGTGGTGGTATAAGAATATTGGAACCAGGACTTTATTTCCCCTTTCTTGAAGTTTTCATTTTCGCTGTCGTCTTACTCACCACTGCACTTCTGGTACTTCTTTCGTCTTCGGACCCGACATCAGGTCCCCTGTTCGGGTCCTCTCCCCTCCAGAGTTCTGTGGGTCTGTCCTCCGTTTCTCACGGAGTGTAGGACCTTCAAGACTACGTTGAGACAGTATAACCTAAGAAAATTAATGTAAAGGGTTACAGTTTCATTTGAAATAGAGACCACTGACATTGAAGGATTAGCAGAGGGAAATGTCGACGATGAGGATTATCATTTCACTACCAACTGATAAATATCTTATTTGACTATAGGAAGACGGAACTTGGATGTTCGGGAGTTTGGAGAGACCGGAGTTTCGACGTAAGGAGTTGTCACTTTTCGTACGTGATCTTTCCTATTAAGGTAATCCATCAAACGTTTTCTATTGGTGTGGTTACATTACACTAGGTCAGTAATGATGTCCCGGACGGAGACTTTTATTCAGTAAGGGAACCGCTCATTAAAAATTCATGAGACCACCTAGTCCGAGACTCGACCGTATGTCACCCCGTCTCTCTGTCAGAGAGGGACTGCCTTGAGTCTCTTCTCGATCTCTACTTAGTGAACATTCATACACTAATACTGACGTTATCCTCGACCTTCCTTCAGTAAGATTGTCCCTTTGGATCCTTGCATTCCGGTCGGGACGCTAAATTGTGACACGAGATAAGCACTACCCCGAAGGATCTACCAAGTCACCATTTCTTGGGCGGACGGTTACGTTCTCTGTGCTCAAGCTAGGGACCCAGTCCTTCTAGGGGACCTCTTCCCTTACCGATGGGTGAGGTCATAAAAAGGGACCCTTTACGGTACCTGTCTCCTCGGACCGCCCGATGTCAGGTGTCCCGGTGTTTCTCAGTCTGTGCTGATTCACTGACTTGTTGATGGAACTACTCTACCTGTCCGATTCCGGTAACAGGAGTCCCAAATGTTTCGGGACCCGACGTATATCGAGAGAGGTGAGACGATAAGTCTGAGATCTGAATAGGAACCTCTGGTTTCTGGGTCCAAGTATGAGGTTGTAATAACCGACCCCCAGAGTCAAGTCAAGTCAGCGAGTCAGCACAGACTGAGAATCGGATGTCAATGAATTTGAGTGACCCGTGGTTGTAAAAGTAGACAATTTATCTTTATTATGGAAGAGACACTCCTAAATTTACTCAATTATGAATGTTCAAGTGACATCCCACAGATCGTATGTCATTCGTGAGTTGTTTACAAAATTTTTTTGTAAAAGTACTGGATTCATAGGGACTTAAAATCAGTTACGATGATTTTAATAAACTTGATCACAAATTACTGGGGAGTAAATTATGTCGAATTACAGAAACTGAGTGAAACCTTTACTTCTCAGATCTTTCTGACCAGAACCTTATACACAGGAAACAATTTATACCATTGATTGATGACATAAAGGAAAACGTGTAAATTGTGTCAAAGTATACACTTTATTTCTTTACAAAAATAAAAAAAAATAAAAAAAAAATCCTTATATATGTATATACATAAATTTCCTAGACTATCAGGGAACAATTCGTTTTAGTTTCAGACTGATGTCTTACTGTACTTTATAGAATTCAATGTCAGTTGTGTCCAACGAATGGATTTCTGAATATGGACACAATTGTATTTGTCGCATAGTGGTCGTATTTTCGTGTGGGGTTAAACTGAGAGAATTCCATGTTCAATTTGTAGATAGACAACTCACCATAGTAGAGGTCTTCAGACATATAACTCAAGTCCACACCTAAGTTCTAAAAGAACCCAGAGAGAGTTCCCGAGAGGAAGGGAAGTTATAAAGAGTGATAAGGGTAAAAGGAAGATACATGTACCTTAACGGTAAGAATTTAAATTTAATTGATTATTTAAATAAACCGGCGTGGTCCAGAATCAACACCGTACACGTCTTAGAAGTCAGAAGTAAAGCAGTACGACCCAGAAATCAACACCGTACGTTTGAGATCGACGTCGCACGTCCTAGATCAAGGGGCTGGTCCCTTCCTTGGATCCGGGGGACGTAACCCTTACGTCTCAGAATCGGTGAACTGGTGGTTCCTTCGTGGACGGTAAAAATTTAAATTGTGGAGTAAAAGTAGTGAACGAGTACAGTCAAGGAACTTTACAATAACAGGTATTTGGAACTGTACATAAAAGTATTGTCTTCGTCTTCGATTTTGTACACCTGTGGTGTGTTAAATTAGGTTACCCATAAATTTTTCATATTTCATTCTTAAGTCAACGGTTGAATGACCTATAGTGTGTAATAATTTACAGATTAAAGGTACTAGACTTTGACTGAAGAGTGGGTTCTTTTCCCTAAGTAAAGATACGTAAATACAGAAAGAAACTACTTGTGTCTTTTCAAAGGAGAAACTGTTTTGACAGGGTCCCGTTTTTTGTTTGTGAAAGGTTTAATCTCGTGTTCAAGGAATTTACAGTCACACACCATTTTATTTAATACCATCGTCAGAGAATTTAAAGTATTTTCGATCAATTCTACCAAAAACGGTAAAACGTCTACCAGGTAGACTTAATCAAGACAATAGTCACAATAAAAGTAGAAGACTTAGTAGAAGTAGTAGTGGCAGGTTCCGGAGCAGCCCTCGGCGGCAGGGGGCCAGGACACGAAGGCCGACATGGACTCTCGGCTTCTCGAGTCAGTGGTCGAGGGAGTAGACTCGGTGTGGCCTGTTGTTCGAGACCTTTCCCAGCCACTGCGGGCCGCGGAGTGTTCCGTGGGCGTCGACGACAGTGACGGGAAGGTCAGGCTACATGAGCGGGTTGTCGAGGTATCGCTGGCGATGCGAAGTCCTCGCGCGGTGTCACTCAGCGGTGGCCTGTTCTTTACAAAAATATTAAGTTATAAAATTTATCCATTATACAAGGATGCCAAAATTTTCGAAATTTTTTTTTTTCTATACGTTTGTATGTGTCACTGCGGAGGGGACTTTGGGGTTGTGAGACACTGGTCCGACGTGGGACGTGGGACGAAGCCTACGACACTTGTCCGGGAAAGTCGGAGCGATACACGTGTAGACTGACTCAGTCGGAATGTAAGAAGTGAAATTGTTGTGTGTGCCAAGATGGAGAACGAAGAAGTGAATCGTTACCTAGGGTCGTAAAAGGGTATCCTCCTATACTTCTGACAGGAAAGGGAGGAAAATAACGATGTATTATAACAGAATGCACCTATGACAATATTGTTCAGAAAAACCGATGTAGAGAAAGACCTAACTGTGTTTGAAAGGATTAACATCAGAACCGTCACCCACTACCTCTTTTACCCATCTTTATATAACAGTAGACGGATCTAGTAAGAATCAGTTTTTTTATTTCTCATTGATCAATGAAAACCACCGAAAATGGATTTGTTAAATGTGTTAGTGATACGAAGTCAAGTGTTATGATTGAAAAGGGAATTTAATAAAGTCCGGTAGACAAGACATAAAATGTGTGAGGCCCTAGCCGAAGGAACCACAAAGATACCCCTTTTCGCGACCGACGATGTCATAGGTCAGTCAATGGGACTCCTCTACAGTCGACAGTTCGTACAGAAGACGACACTAAAGGGCGAGGAGAGAGGGAAGGGTGAGACCGACTCGACAGTTCAAAGATCAAAGACTGCACGTAAATGTAGTGAGTTACTGTAGACTGTCGTCACTTTCCGGTGTCTTTTGACGAATAACTAGTCTCGTTTTGATCAACTGCCTTGTCTACTCCAACATAGTGTCTTTACGTCGGTGTAAGTCCACTACTGTAAAACGGGGGGCATGTGTTCTCGAATTACCTTATGTTGAAGTAATATAGTACGGTGAACACGAATGGCGTGGTTCGGGTAGAGGACTGACAAAACAGATACACCACTACTCCTGTTAGATAAACGCGACCAAAGTCACATAACGATTGGACTAAACAAGTACCTGTGAACGTTTGACGAACACCAGACAGGACTGTTTATCTGGGTTTCTGTGACTTTAGAGTTAGAACGATTTTAGATTAACGCGACAGGAAATTTTTTTTCTTTTTTTTTTCTTTTTCTCTTAATGGTGAATCACCCGACATTGATGCGTCAAATTTCTTTACCCTTTAGAATCAATAAAGATTCTTGATTTTACCTCTTCCTTGCCGTTGGGTCATAAGAACGGACCTTTTAAGGTACTTGTCTCCTCGGACCACCCGATGTCAATCAGGTACCCCAACGTTTCTCAACCTGTGCTACTCATTGAAGTGATTTTTTGTGGTCTAATTCCGGGAGCCGGATGTTTGACAAGAAAAGGACAAAATTTCTATTGGTAAAGTTGTTAAAGGGTAAAGGTGGCGGTTACGTCCGTCTCTCAACTGATATTTCAATATTTAGTCATATACAGACTATCTTCCTAGTAATTCGGTTTGTCTAAGTTTTACAAAACGGTGTTTGTATATTCTTTTCCGTCTTTCTTTCCTTTTCCGTCGTTTACCCTGTCTTAGTGGTCGGGAGCGACTGAGGATCGACTTTTTTACGATTTTGAAAGGGGACTCCCAACAGACCGGAAGTAGAAGACAGAAATTAAGGAGGGAACTCCGTCCGTACAAGAGGGTCTAATGCGTAAGGGTGTCGTGGGAGTGTTGGACAGGTGTAGACGTAGAATAGACCTGAGTCATAAAAAGAAATTTATCGGAAAAATGAAGTTATTTTCAATTTCTCTTGAAATTCCACTTATACTTTTCTTTGTGAACAAAATTTCAGTACAAAGGACGACTTCGAATATTCGGACGTCGGACGCGAGGTCAGGTCTCTTTCCCTCTAGTCGTTTCGGTTCGGTTCAATTTACGAAACCTTTTCAAAATCCTCCACCCGTCTTACCGTATCCTGCTTTTCCATTCAATCGTCCTCCTTGGAAGAGGGGACAGATAGTCGCAATAATTTTCGCACCCGTTGCTGACTTTAGTACGGGACATCGTGACCACCGGACATAGACGATGACACGTCCAGGACACCCCGAGAACCCGTGTTCCGGAAAGACACAGGGGGTACAGAAACTAATGTTCGTTATCGGAAGTAAGTCAGAGGTGTTGGAAGGGTCTCAAGGTTACCCGTCTAAGTTCGTTAACAATTAATCTCTTCCCTCCCCTACCCTCTGGTCCCTCTTTGTCACTTCCCGTCGGAACCCGTTCCAGGACAAGGGGGTGGTTGCCTATGTGTGTTGTCATAGAAACTCGATAAGACGTCTACCCCGAAGGTTCCTCCGAGTTACTATTTCTTAGGCGGACGGTTACGTCCTCTGACCCTAAGCTAAGAACCCAGTCCTTCTAGGGGACCTCTTCGTTTACCGTTGGGTGAGATCATAAGAACGGATTCTTTAGGGTACCTGTCTCCCCGGACCGTCCGATGTCAGGTACCCCAGTGTTTCTTAGTCTGTACCCTGAATCACTGATTTGTTGTTTGTTGTTAAAAGGTCTGTTTCTTTGGGGGAGGACAACCCTCTTCAATTACTAATTACTACCGTACGACGGGTGTTCGTACATATGGGGTCTGTCGACCTCGACTTTCAACTACTACGACTGCGGATGAATGGAGTGGTGACCGGGTAGTCTTCTTACAGGTACTCGACTATACAGGAGGGACTTGGTAATAATATTTTGAACAGTGATAACAAGGTTTCGACCGTGTGTCTCAAAACTTCCCTAAGCGGACGACACAAAGGGAAACGGACCGTTCCGTTATTTGGATAGGAAGAGATGAAGTGGGTTTTGAGACAGAGGTTCTTGACTGAACCGTGGTCACATGTCTCTCCGGAAGGGTCTACCGTGATCACCATTTCTTGGGTGGGCGGTTGTGTCCTCTATATTCTCTACGCCCAAACTAGGGACCCAACCCTTCTAGGGGACCTCCTCCCGTACCGTTAGGTGAGGTCATAAGAACGGACCTTTTAGGGTACCGGACCGTCCCATATCAGGTACCCCAGTGTTTCTCAGTCTGTACTGGCTTCACTGAATCGTACGTGCATGTCTCTTCGACTTAAAAACCGTAGTATAAGTTTGGATCCCTTGGGCCCGTGTCATGTCACTTACTCGTCCTCGACCCAAGTTTAAGGTAGGGAGGATGAAGGATATACCAGGGGTAGTTTAATAACTGGGAGATACTCGGAATGAAAGGAGAGTAGACATTGTCCTCTAAGACTGGTGTATGTTTGGAATTTCTTGACAAGGCTCCTCATTTTCTCTAGTTCGTACATGTGATGAACCGTATCATCCGGTGTAATTCTTTTATCAACAACAATAACGAAAGAAGGGTAGAGGAACACGTATAGAACTCGAATTTTTGGTCTTTTGTTTTCCTGTCTCCTGTCTTCTTCGAGTTCCGTCTCCCATGTACTTCTTTTCTTTCCTTGCCTTCCTGAAGAAACCGCCAGATCACCGATCCTGAACCACGAATGTGACGATTCGCAGGTCCAAACTAGGAACCAGTCCCTTGGTGTGGTACGTCGTTCCGGTTTTATGTTTTTTTTTTTTTTTCTTTTCTTTTCTTTTCTTTTCTTTCTTTCTTTTCTTTACCTCTTTTTCTCTTTCTCTTCGTGTTCCCAATTTCTCCCTTTTTTACCTCAACTTTTATGTATTCCAAATGTTTGATTAAAGACGTCGAAGGAACGACCATTTCGAGAGGAAGGAGTGGAGTGGGTCCAAGACTAGGGAAGAAAGACCGTTTCGAGAACAGATCCGAGGTCATTGTGAAACGAGTTTGAGTCGACGGACGGGGAATTCTCCGAAGAACTTCTGTCACCGGAGTAGAGGGGAGTGTGGGAGAGTAGGTGGGAGGTGGAAGAACTAGGAGTCCTAGGTCGACTCGTGGACCTACGGGTGTTCGTACCCCACCTCACCAACTTTACTTACGGTGGTCTAGTGAGATCATAGAAATAAAGTTTGTACAGTCCACAAAGTTCTTTATGAAAAAACTGAGAAGTGTTTAGTATGGTATATTTTACGAAGACGGTGTCCGGCGTACAAAAGAGGTTTATGAAAACAAAGTACGTGATTTGCACGAAGGACGACGACGATGACGACGATTCAACGAAGTTAGGACAGACTGAGACGTTGGGGTGCCTGACGTCGGATGGTCTGAGGAGGTAGGTACCCTAAAAAGTCTGTTCTCATGACCTCACCCCACGGTAACGGAAGAGACTTTGTACAAAGGATGTACCTTCGTTTTATAACCGAGTTTAGTCTAGGTAGGACGATATGATTGTGTTATGCCGTGTACTGCTGGTAATGTATATTAACACGTTCCATCTACTACTGTCCTTTATCCGTGCCGTCGTACCTCTCTGGGTCCGGCTCAGTCCACGTTCACTTTTCGCGTCTCTCGTTCGCACGTGGGGATGGTCGGGGTCTGTCGGGTCCAAATTGCGAGAATAGGGTCGGGTTACTAGTTTTGGTGGGAAAGTGAAAGTCTTCATACAGTCAAACCTACTATTTAAAACACCGGTGGGATTCTTACGTCTCCTTGTAGGGTGGGGTACGTCCAAAAACTCCAGAATTCCGAGAAATATATGTGACTACAGAAACACCGAGTAACGAAATATGTATAAACAAAAATATCCGTATAGAAGGGGACTGAGATTCAAGAATAAGATTAAGACGGAGATCATGGTTTAACTCTGGAGAGGTATATCATCCATGAATTGACACCAACTTACTAAGTAGGGTTCTGTAGGAGTTGAGTTATTTGATCTTATATTGTACCCTACCTTAAATTGATTCCTTCGACCACTTACTGGTTCACTTTAAGTAAATTTGACTTTAAGAATTCATTACAGACACTTAGACTTTTGGTTTTAATACTTAGAATGTCTGTCTTCATTGTAGACTCCACCTTTCATTCCTGATCCCGAACCTTTTACACCCGTCTAGAAGTTCATTCACAAGGGTCCTCTTTCAACGTTGTGAAATGGTATTTCTAAAGACCTACGTCAATCGGTCATAATGGACATAAATCCCTTGGAGACCTTACTCACCGAATCTGTCTGATGGGGATTGGTTGTCCCGCTTCTAGATCTTAGAGTCCGAAACAGAGCACACGTGACAGTCTTACTTGGGTTGACAGTCCTTACCTGGGAGAGTGTGTGAGGAGGGTGGAGGGTCCCAGGGTGGGCGAAGAGATGGGAGACGGGGACGACTATTGGAGTCTCACTTCAGTCCTGGGAGTGGATGGTCTTTTGGGAATTTTAGTTTGTACAGATGACCTCAGGACCAAGTGTAGAAGTGCCGACCTTACACCCAATATTTATGTGCGATACAAGATTGCATATGAAGGTGACTCCTATAATTCCTGAAGCTTCTTGAAAAGACTTGACTTTACAGAAAGTGAATTTTACTACGGACATCGATTCTGGGAGCGGTCCAGGGGTCTTCGGCTGTTACACTTCGAGTCCCCACCCGTCCACGGACCTCTGGTTCCGGCAGAAGAAGGTGTACCGGATACTGAATTGGGTTACCGTAAGAAAAAAAAAAGTGAATTTGAGGTACCTCGGATTCAGTTTCAGTTTTCGTTTTGATTAGGACCTAAATAATAGTTCTTTGTAAGACATTGTACATATGATAGTACATTCTTAGCTTAACGGTCAGATACAGGCTACGTCCTATGTCGTACGGACCCCGACCACGTACCACTATTGGGTCTCTCTACAATACCCCTCCCTCCACCCTCCCCCCAAGTACAAACCCTTGCGTACATATGGCCACCACCTAAGTACAGTTACATACCGTTTTGGTTATGTCATAACGTTTCATTTTAATTTATTTTATTTTATTTTATTTTCTTTGTAAGACGTAAGCATTGACACAAAGGTACCAGTATCTCAAATTAAATTTATCGTACAACTTGTCCTAATTGGTGTACTTCGGTTTAGTGACTACTAATACATTCAATGATCATTAAATTCTCAGATATCTTATATTTGTTTTCGATATTCTGTAAAACAAATTTTCGATTCTCGTATATTAACACCTAAACATTTTTTCCGTAAATCTGTAAATTACTAGAATTTTATTAATTCTTTGTTTATTAAAAAATTTCTACTTTGTAAGGTGACCCACTGACGAAATGAAGTTGTTCACTAATTTCGTTACCGTTGGGTGAGGTCATAAGAACGGCCCTCTTAAGGTACCTGTCTCCTCGGACCGTCCGATAGCAGGTACCCCAGCGTTTCTCAGTCTGTACTGGCTCGCTGACAGTGAGTGAGTGAGAGGACGAGATCAAAAATTTTGACACAAGTTGAATTGGGTGGGTTGAGTTCTGAAGTGTTCCCGACGCTTTTTGATAACATTCCAGAGAACAGGTATGACACAGTAAATGAGATCCTGGTTGGTCTGTGTTATAAGTATTTTAACAAAATGTAAAATAATACGTAATGCGAACATGTAGAGAGTTACGTCAATAATCTTTTATGACATATTGATCCTTTTCTTCTCTTGGTCTACGTATACATGCCATTTACCTCATAAAGTTAATCCTTATCCTCAGGTGGGTCTACCCGGGTGTAGTAGTCACTTGTTTCGTACAATGGTTTTCATCCCTTTAAATCTTTGTATGGGAAGAGTTCGTCTAAGTGTTTTATAAACGTGAAATTTGATGTCCTCGTTCCCCCGTCTGTTTGATGTCATTTAGTGTTAATTCTTATAAATGCTTTGTTTTGAGTGATAATTTGTGTACCGGTTTTTGAGGGGTCCAAAATTTTGAGGTAAGTTGTACTGAGAAGAAAGTTGGTCTTTTTCTACTTGACTTGTGGCACTTCTACGGGTCATGTGCCCTGTATTCACCTACGTATTTCGTATTAGAAGTCCAGTCTCAAGTGTCTGGTCATCTCCCCTGGGCGGACGAGTGACTAGTAATATTGTCTCAAGTTTTTGGCCATATTTTCTCTATGTTTTTCTGTCTCGTTTCCGTGTCGTCTCTCGTGCCTGTTAGGACGGGGCCCGTCGATCGGGCACTAAGCGTCTCTTCGCTCACAGACTCGACCCACGACGGACCCGAGAGACAGATACCCTGTCTGTACCGGGGTCTGATGTCTCGTTGTTCCTGTTTCTGTCTCCGGGTCTTGACTGCGCCATGCAAACACACTGGAAGTATCTGACCGCCCTCCACTCCGAACCGACTCAGAACCCTCTCCCCTCCTGCCACCCCCCGCAACAACTCTCCTCCACTGCTCCGTCTGACCCTACTCTAGTCCTTCCCCGAAAAGAATGGGAATGGGTGTTGAGATTCGAAACCCGACATCTCCCGGTTCTCCGTCGTCTTTCCGTTTCAGTTTTCTCCCGTACCTCCCTGTGGTACTCCCTCTCCGAGGAGATCTCCCGGCCCCACTGTGTCGGTGTACTCTTGTGTCCCCTCTACCTCCTCCGTCCCTTGTCCCTGGACCCCGTGTCTATGAAGGGTATTTAGTACCGTAGGGTCAACTCCCTCTTTGTTGCTCGTAGAACACAAAATACAGTCCTTGGACCCACCTACCACCATGGGTCTGAGTTTCTATGTCTCCCGTTTGTTTACAACAAAAAAAGACCTTCTCTCTTTCTTTCCTCCGTTACTTTAGTCAAACCCCGGAGGACTTAAATCCATGGATGTCTCATAGTTCTGTCTGCGGTGATTTTTCGTTCTGCGTCTTCTCACTACGGTTTACCGGCTGTTACCTCCGCCCGCGGTTCAAAGGGAGTTCCGGTCCCAGTCTGTCTTGTCCTTGTTTATACGTTCTGTGAGAGTCCCTCTCCTACCTCCCAGTTCTAGGACTTTCTTTATACATCTCGGGTTCGCCGTTACTGTCCTCTGTTTCAGTCTTCTCAGTCTCCGGTCCATTCGGAGTCCGATGTCATACCTTGTTTCGGTAGTCTCCTCGTTGTTCCCAACGAAATACTACTCACTTATATTAACGAAATTTCGTCGTTCCTCTTGTACCCGTCATCCCTTGGTCCGACTAGTAAGGACCTAAGGTTCTGGTGAATAATTGTGAAACGTAAAACAGGAATTGGTATATAACCAAAAACGACAATATTGATGACATCGAAGTTTAACGGATATAAGGTTTCCTTTCTTTAATGAAAAATACATAGGACATGTAAGAGGAATCACAATGGGTGTCATGTACCGAATTCCCGCCTTGTTGTTTATGATCAATTTGCTTTTCTTTTGTTCTATATAAAGTTCTTAAAGTTTTGAATTCATCATACCTTAGTCAAGTCAAATCAGCGAGTCAACACAGGCTGAGACGCTGGAGTACTTAGCGTCGTGCGGTCCGGAGGACCAGGTAGTAGTTGAGGACCTCAAGTGGGTCTGAGTACACGTAGTTCAGCCACTAAGGTAGGTCGGTAGAGTAGGAGACAGCAGGGGAAGAGGAGGACGGGGGGTTAGGGAGGGTCGTAGTCTCAGAAAAGGTTACTCAGTTGAGAAGTGTACTCCACCGGTTTCAAGACCTCGAAGTCGAAATCGTAGTAAGGAAGGTTTCTTGTAGGTCCTGACTAGAGGAAGTCTTACCTGACCAACCTAGAGGAACGTCAGGTTCCCTGAGAGTTCTCAGAAGAGATTGTGGTATCAAGCTTTCGTAGTTAAGAAACCACGAGTCGAAAGAAGTGTCAGGTTGAGAGTGTAGGTATGTACTGGTGTCCTTTTTGGTATCGGAACTGATCTGTCTGGAAACAACCGTTTCATTACAGAGACGAAAACTTATACGATAGATCCAACCAGTATTGAAAAGAAGGTTCCTCATTCGCAGAAAATTAAAGTACCGACGTTAGTGGTAGACTTCACTAAAACCTCGGGGGGTTTTATTTTCAGACTGTGACAAAGGTGACAAAGGGGTAGATAAAGGGTACTACACTACCCTGGTCTACGGTACTAGAAGTAAAAGACTTACGACTCGAAATTCGGTTGAAAAAGTGAGAGGAGAAAGTGAAAGTAGTTCTCCGAAAACTCAAGGAGAAGTGAAAGACGGTATTCCCACGACAGTAGACGTATAGACTCCAATAACTATAAAGAGGACCGTTAGAACTAAGGTCGAACACGAAGAAGGTCGGGTTGCAAAGAGTACTACATGAGGCGTATATTTAATTTATTCGTCCCACTGTTATATGTCGGAACTGCATGAGGAAAAAGATAAACCTTGGTCAGATAACAAGGTACAGGTCAAGATTGACAACGAAGGACTGGACGTATATCCAAAGAGTTCTCCGTCCAGTCCACCAGACCATAAGGGTTGAGAACTTCTTAAAAGGTGTCAAATAACACTAGGTGTGTCAGTTTCCGAAACCGTATCAGTTATTTCGTCTTTATTTACAAAAAGACCTTGAGAGAACGAAAAAGGTACTAGGTCGCCTACAACCGTTAAACTAGAGACCAAGGAGACGGAAAAACTTTTGGTCGAACTTGTAGACCCTAAAGTACCAAGTACATAACAACTTCGGACCGAACCTCTTAAAACTCGTAATGAAATGATCGCACACTCTACTCACGTTAACACGCCATCAAACTCGTAAGAAACCGTAACGGAAAGAAACCCTAACCTTACTTTTGACTGGAAAAGGTCAGGACACCGGGGACGACTCATCATACCTTACGACGACGATTCAGCGAAGTCAGCACAGGCTGAGACACGCTAGGGTATCTGTCGTCGGGTGGTCCGAGGGGGTAGGGACCCTAAGAGGTCCGTTCTTGTGACCTCACTCAATGGTAAAGGAAGAGGTGACGTATTTTCACTTTTCACTTTCACTTCAGTGAGTCAGCACAGGTTGAGGATCGCTGAGGTACCTGACGTCGGATGGTCCGAGGAGGCAGGTACCCTAAAAGGTCCGTTCTCATGACCTCACCCAACGGTAACGGAAGAGGTTCATACCTTATCAAGGAGTTTTATTTTTGATCGTATACATTCTGTCGATCACCCTTGGACGATATTTCGTTTTCTTCGGGTCGAGCCCTGAGACACTACTGGATCTCCCCATCCTACCTCCACCTCACCCTTCCTCCCTGTATACACATGTATGGCGACTAAGTGAAGTAATATGGCGTCTTTGTTATGACACTTCGTCAATATAAGGTTATGTATCCAAAAAGAATTCATAGGTCCAGAAGAAGAGTGAGTTTTTTATTTATTTATTTATTTGTCAGTTCTACCACCTCCTCGGCCACCTGTACCTCATACAGAGAGAGGTACCTACGTAGTCTCTATATAGAGGTCTACGTCTTCTATAACGCCTCTTGGTCGACCCATGACAGTCCTCGAGACTGATAGCTTTTCCTTCTATATTGAGGTGAGTTTTGAGTCATTCTGCTTCCTTCCTTCCCTTTTCCTCCTCCTCTTACTTGTTCTGAACTGGACGTGGACTCCCCACTCCTTGACTTCGTCCCCAGTCTAGGGGTGTACTCCCGTAGCCAACCCTGTCTCCCCTTCGAAGACTCTGACGACCTCTGACGTCGTCGAGTAAACACTGTCAGACTTACCTCACTCTTAGTGTGTCCTTTAGACACGGTGTCGGGATGTACGAGACCTGTCCCTGCGTTCCGGTGGTCTTACGTACCACCGACCCTCGATCTCCCCGTACCCTTAACTTGTCGTTAGGGTCCCGTTCCTGACGACAACCGACACCCCTCTTTCAGGTGCCACCCCTCACGAAAATCTCCTTACGACCCGTCGGTACCTCCGTCCCGTGGCGGCGACTCAGTGTACGTCCCTCACTTTGGTAGTGACATCGAAGAGAGAGACGTCTGCGGTCGCGACCGTCGGTTGGTCATCTCTTTGTGGGACCTGTCCCCCCGGGAAACTCACGGACTCCGTCACTCGTTATCTCTTCCCGGGATCAGTCCCTCCAGGATATTCGTGATCGACGGTCTTCGACCCTCTCTTAAGATTATCACGGTATAGAGAACGTGGACACCGACGACCGAAGGGACGTGTGGACCACGACGACCCCAAGGGCACTAAGTTCGTCGACGTGATGGAGGTTCGAGTCAGGAGTGACCCCGTCTGAGTTCGGGAGGTCCCGACGGAGCCCTCGTTTGAGGACACCTACCAGGTGTACGTCTCCATCCCTCTTTTGGTGTTTACTCGAAGTCTCCTTCTCACTGATTCTCCTAGCTTTTGGAAAAGTGGTCGACATATTCGACGTCTAATTTAGGTGTGCTAGTTCGTCCATCTGAGATACAGTTACCTGGTGTATTTTCCTGTCACTCATAAGGGTGTTTTCTTTTTCGACACTTGTGACCTGTGTTCTTGTACGTCCTCATCCCGATCTAATCTCGGACTCGACAGGAGTGTCGTCCAGGTCTCTGGGCGACGGTGTCACGACCTCCCGGAGGATCCCCCCGTCTCCACCCGACACCGAGTGTTACGCCCTTTCCTGTGACTGTCGACTCCGGGTTCTTTTTGTAAATAATAATAAGAATATAAAACTAAGTAAGACATCAACCAAGACCTAAAATAAAAAAAGGAGAAGAAAAAAAGAACAACGACACCGGCAACAAAGTAATGACAATAGAGATGACTCCGAAAACTCTTGAAAAGACCAAAACAAAAATTAGTTTAAAAATTAAAGGAAAATATATCAAGGTGAAGACGAAACCGAAAGACACGGAGACACCAAGAAAAAAAGAAATAAAAAACGACAACGAGAAAAGAACAACGTCAATAAGAAATTATATATGTCTAGAAAAATTATATGAATGCAAATTGAAACAAAAAGAAAAAAAAGAAGATAAAAAGTACAAACAAAACAAAAGGAACGAAATAAGGAGTGAACCGTGAGACGGAACCAGAAAAAAAAGACAAAACACAAAATTAATCAAAACGAAAATTAACCGACTATGGTAAAAACCGAAGGAAACGAGTGACTGAGTGAGAGAACATGAAACGAGAGAAACCAGACAAAACCCACCCACACACACACATACAAGGACCCATATACATACAAGGAACCGAAAACAAAGATAAACAGATAAACAGACTAAAATTAAAATGGTAAACAGACCCCAAGTAAAAACAAAGGACAAAAAAAACAAACAAACAACAAAAAACAAACAAAATTAGGGAAATGACGGTATTGTTTACCGAACACCCTAGAACTAAGGAGTTAGTGTCCATCTTGGACTTGGAGACCCCACCCTCAGGACTCAGGTCCTGTGATCTGACGGCCTCTTAAGAACTAGGGTCCTTCATAATTAGTCACCCCTGAGGGTGTTTCTGGAGGTGAACATAGGTTCTGAACCGTGGTGGGGTAGACGACCGTAGTGGGTCTCGTCCTACGGAGTGGGTTTGGTGTTCGTTCTGTCCTTATGTTTGGGTTAGTAATCGTCTGTCTGAAGGGTGTCTGTGGGGTCTTGTATCAGTGGAGTATGTCGGGACGGGTAGTCGTCCTTTTTTTTAAGTTGGAGAAGGGTGGTCCTACGTCCGTGTTCAGGGAGGGTGTTCGGTGACCTGATTGGTGCGGGTGGTTCCCGTCTCTCGGATGTCGGACCCCTTTCCTCTGTAGTTTGTGTCATTTTCAATCTGTTTTACTTTTGTCTTTATGAAACGTTTACTTCCTTGTTCCATTTTCGGGTGTTCTAGTTTATTTACTTCTGTTTTATCCGTTTGATGGACTCCCCCCCCACCTTTTTTAGTCTCATTACTATTATTTCTACTAGGTTTTAGAGTTTTTTGTCTTACCTCTTTTACGTTCTTAGTAAATTGTGTAAATTGTTCCTGGTCCCTGCCCCCTCGGACCACCCGACGGTAGATACCCCAGCGTGTGTCAGCCTGTACTGACTTCACTGAACCGTCGCCGTCGTCGTCTTCTTTATTTCTTTTTCGTTTGTCACTATTTATTGTGTTAATCACTTTAATTGTAAAAAAAGATCTTTATTTGGTTATCGTGTTATTGACTCCGTCTTCATATCCTTACGATCCTCTTTTTCTTTCCTATACTTTTTAAAAAAAGTTTTCTAATATCAGTTTTTGAAAGGATTGTACCCTTTCCTTTATCAGTTAGTTTACGTTCTTCGTCTCTCTAAAGGGTATGTCCTATTTGGGTTCCTTTTTGTATGACGACGACGACGACGATTCTGCGAAGTCAACACAGGCTGAGACACGCTGGGGTATCTGCCGTCGGGTGGTCCGAGGGGACAGGGACCCTAAGAGGTCCGTTCTTGTGACCTCACCCAACGGTAAAGGAAGAGGTTACGGTCTTTCACTTTTCACTTTCACTTCAACGAGTCAGTACAGGCTGAGAAGCGCTGGGGTACCTGACGTCGGATGGTCCGAGGAGGTAGATACCCTAAAAGGTCCGTTCTCATGACTCCGTGTATAATTAGTTTGATTGTTCTATGATATTTTCTTAATGATCTCGATTAGTCACTTAAATCATTTCAACGTCCTATGTTTTAGTTATTTGTCTTTAGGAAACCTAAGGGTATGTGACCCTTACTTTTTAGTCTTTCTCTTTAATTCTTTAGTTAAGGTAAGTAGTGACGTTGTTTTTCTTATTTTATGGATCCTTATTTGGATGGATTTCTCTGTTTTCTGGACTTATGTTTTTTTGATATTCTATCACTACTTTCTTTCGTTTCGACTGTATTTGTCTATGTGGTACAAGGACCTGATCTTTATAGTTATAACANCCTTACGATCTTCTTCTCTTTTTCTTTCCTATACTTTTTAAAAAAAGGTTTCTAATATCAGTTTTTGAAAGGATTGTACCCTTTCCTTTATCAGTTAGTTTACGTTCTTCGTCGCTCTAAGGGTATGTCCTATTTGGGTTCCTTTTTGTATGACGACGACGACGACGATTCTGCGAAGTCAACACAGGCTGAGACACGCTGGGGTATCTGTCGTCGGGTGGTCCGAGGGGACAGGGACCCTAAGAGGTCCGTTCTTGTGACCTCACCCAACGGTAAAGGAAGAGGTTACGGCCTTTCACTTTTCACTTTCACTTCAACGAGTCAGTACAGGCTGAGAAGCGCTGGGGTACCTGACGTCGGATGGTCCGAGGAGGTAGATACCCTAAAAGGTCCGTTCTCATGACTCCGTGTATAATTAGTTTGATTGTTCTATGATATTTTCTTAATGATCTCGATTAGTCACTTAAATCATTTCAACGTCCTATGTTTTAGTTATTTGTCTTTAGGAAACCTAAGGGTATGTGACCCTTACTTTTTAGTCTTTCTCTTTAATTCTTTAGTTAAGGTAAGTAGTGACGTTGTTTTTCTTATTTTATGGATCCTTATTTGGATGGATTTCTCTGTTTTCTGGACTTATGTTTTTTTGATATTCTATCACTACTTTCTTTCGTTTCGACTGTATTTGTCTATGTGGTACAAGGACCTGATCTTTATAGTTATAACACTTTTGTTGGTATGACGGGTTTCGTTAGATGTCTAAGTTACGTTAGGGATAGTTTAATGGTTCCTGTAAAAAGTGTCTTGATATTGTTTTTTAAAGTGTGAAGTATAACTTTGTGTTTTCTGAGGTTTATCGGTTTCGTAAGAACTTTTACTTTTTGTCTCCACCTGCTTAGTCGGAAGGATTGAAGTCCGATATGATGTTTTGATGTCAGTGACTCTGTCATACCATGACCGTGTTTTTGTCTTTATGTCTGGTTACCTTGTTCTGTCTTCGGGTCTGTATTTGGGTATGGGATACTCGTGGAATAGAAACTGTTTCCCCCGTTCTTATAGGTTACCTGTCTTCTGTCAGAGAAGTTATTGACAACGATTCTTTTGATCTGTCGATATACATTTTATTACTTTAATCATGTGAAGAATTGTGATACATGTTATTTTGGGGGTTTACCTAATCTCTAGATTTACATTATGGTCTTTGATATTTTGAGAATCTTCTGTTGTATACGTCTTGTGAGAAACTGTATTTAGAGTCTTATAGGAGAACTGGGTGAAGGGTCTCATTTCCTTTGTTTTCGTTTTTATTTGTTTACCCTGGATTAATTTGAATTTTCGAAAACGTGTTACTTCCTTTGATATTCGTTCCACTTTTCTGTCGGAAGTCTTACCCTCTTTTATTATCGTTTACTTCGTTGACTGTTTCTTAATTAGAGTTTTTATATGTTCGTCGAGTTCGTCGAGTTAAGGTCTTTTTATTTGTTGAGTTAGTTTTTTGTCCGGTTTCTTGATTTATCTGTAAAGAGGTTTCTTCTGTATATCTACCGATTGTTTGTGTACTTTTCTACGAGTTGTAGTGAGTAATAGTCTCTTTACGTTTAGTTTTGGTGTTACTCCATGGTAGAATGTGGTCAGTCTTACCGACGATAGGTTTTCAGATGTTTGTCATTTACGACCTCTCCTACACCTCTTTCCCCTTGGGAGAATGTGACAACCACCCTTACATTTAATCATACCGGTGATACCTCTTGTCACACCTCTAAAGAATTTTTTTACCTTTATGTTGACGGTATGACGGGCCGTTAGGGTAATGACCCGTATATGTGACTCATTTGGTCTTAACTCTGTGCACATGGGGTTACAAGTAGTGTCGTGACAAATATTGTCGGTCCTGTACCTTCGTTGGATCTACAGGTAGCCGTCTACTTACCTATTCTTTCAACACCATGTATATGTGTTACCTGATAATGAGTCGATTATGTTTCTTGTGTAAACTCAAACAAGATTACTCCACCTACTTTGATCTCGGATAATATGTCTCACTTCATTCAGTCTCTCTTTTTGTGGTTATACCATATAATTACGTATATGTACCTTAAATCTTTCTACCAATTGCTGTTGGGATACTCTCTCTGTCGTTTTCTCTTTGTCTATTTTCTTGTCTGAAAACTTGAGACCCTCTTTCACCCTACTAAACTCTATTGTCGTAATTTTGTACATATAATGGTATACACTTTATCTACTGGTCAGGTTCAAACTACGTACTTTGTCCCGTGAGTTTCGGCCACGTGACCCTGTTGGGTCTTCCTACCCTAGCCCCCCTCCACCCTCCCCCAAGTCCTACCCCCCTGTGTACATATGGGTACCGACTAAGTACAGTTACATACCGTTTTGGGTGTTATAACATTTCATTAATCGGAGATTAATTTTATTTAAATAAAAATTTTTAGATGTTTGTTATTTACTACATCTCCTATACTTCTTTTCCGTTGAGAGAACGTGACAATCATCCTTATATTTGACTATGTCGGTGATACCTCTTGTCATACCTCGAGAGAATTTTTTGATCCTTATTTCGATGGTAGTCAAGTCAAGTCAAGTCAGCGAGTCAGCACAGGCTGAGGAACGCTGGGGTACTTAACGTCGTACGGTCCAGAGGGACAGGTAGTGGTTGAGGGCCAAGTGAGTTTGAGTACAGGTAGCTCAGCCACTACGGTGGGTCGGTAGAGTAGGAGACAGCAGGGGAAGAGGAGGACGGGGGTTAGGAAGGGTCTCAGTCCCAGAAAAGGTTACTCAGTTGAGAAGTGTACTCCACCGGTTTCATGACCTCAAAGTCGAAATCATAGTAAGGAAGGTTTCTTTAGGGTCCCGACTAGAGGAAGTTTTACGTGACCAACCTAGAGGAACGTCAGGGTCCCTGAGAGTTCTCAGAAGAGGTTGTGGTGTCAATTTTTCGTAGTTAAGAAGCCGTGAGTCGGAAGAAGTGTCAGGTTGAGAGTGCAGGTATGTAATGGGGACCTTTTTGGTATCGGAACTGATCTGTCTGGAAATAACCGTTTCATTATAGAGACGAAAAGTTATACGATAGATCCAACCAGTATTGAAAGGAAGGTTCCTCATTCGCAGAAAATTAAAGTACCGACGTTAATGGTAGACGTCACTAAAACCTCGGGGGGGTTTTATTTCCGACTGTGACAAAGGTGACAAAGGGGTAGATAAAGGGTACTTCACTATACTGGGTCTTTAAGGTAATGACCTGTATATGGGAGTCTTTTAGTGTTAAGATTTTCTGTGTGCACGGGGTCAGAAACCCGAAGGGACTACCAAGTCACCATTTCTTGGACGAACGGTTACATCCTCTGTACCGAAGTTAGGGACCCAGTCCTTCTAGGACACCTCTTCCTTTCCCGTTGGGTGAGGTCATAAGAACGGACCCTTTAGGGTACCTATCTCCTTGGACCGTCAAATATCGGGTACCCTAGTATTTCTGAGTCTGTACTAAATCGTTGATTTGTAGTGGTGGTGGTGGGGTTACAAGTAACTTCGTGATAAATGTTATCGGTCCTGTACCTTCGTCGGATCTACAGGTAGTTGTCTACTTACCTATTTCTTCAACACGATGTATATATGTTACCTTATATTGAGTCGGTAATTTTTTCTTGTTTAAACTCAGTCAAGATCACTCCACCTACTTGGATGTCGGACCATATGTCTCACTTGATTCTAATACCGTAGACTAGGACAGTGAAGTACCGTCTATCTACCCCTTCGTTACCTTTGTCATTGTCTGAAATGAAAGAACCCGAGGTTTTGGTGACGTCTACCACTGACGTCGGTACTTTAATTTGCTACGAACGAGGAACCCTCTTTTCGATACTGTTTGGATCTGTCGTATAATTTTTCGTCTCTGTAGTGAAACAACTGTTCCCAGGTAGATCAGTTTCGATACCGAAAAGGTCATCAGTATATAGCTACACTCTCAACCTGGTATTTCTTTCGACTCACGACTTCTTAAAGACTAAAACTTGATACCACAACCTTTTCTCTCAGGGAACCTGACGTTCCTCTAGGTTGGTCAGGTAGGATTTCCTTAAGTCAGGACTTATAAGTAACCTTCCTGACTACGGCTTCGAGGTTATGAAACCGGTGGACTACGCTTCTTGACTGAGGGACCTTTTCTGGGACTACGACCCTTTCTAACTTCCGTCCTCCTCTTCCCCTACTACCTCCTACTCTACCGACCTACCGTAGTGACTGAGTTTCCTGTACCCAATCTCGTTCGAGGTCCTCAACCACTACCTGTCCCTACGGACCACACGACGTTAGGTACCCTAGTGTTTCTCAGCCTGTACTGACTCGTTGACTTGGCTTATGTTTCACTTCATTCCTCTTTTTGTTTGTAACATATAATAGCGTATATATGCCTTAGATCTTTTTACCATGACTACTTGGATAAACGTCCCGTCGTT
This sequence comes from Capra ibex, assembly GCA_006410555.1. Taxonomy (NCBI): domain Eukaryota; kingdom Metazoa; phylum Chordata; class Mammalia; order Artiodactyla; family Bovidae; genus Capra; species Capra ibex. The sequence goes on along the minus strand of SJYO01041148.1, from coordinate 1,555,789 downwards.
ATCTCTGTGTCTCTATCTCTCCTCTGAACACCCGTGTCCCCCTCTTCTTCTTCCACCCTACTCGACTCTCTCCTCGGGACTCTGTATACGGAATGTCTTGACTTTAAACTTGTACACATGAAAGGTTACGTTTCTGAACACAGAAGGGACGAAGATTAAAAATTTCTTCCAAAACATAAAGCGTAAAAATATTTGACGAAGATGATTCCGGGAAAAAAAAAAAGGTGAACACTCATTTAGTAAGAAATTTTTTAAAGGGGAAGGAGACGATACTACTAATAGGAATCTTCTCGTATACGACAGGAGTTCTAAAGTGACTTAAGGAAGTAGTAACAGTCTTCGTAGGTTGTTTTTCACTTCGAGTGCATTGACGACTTCCTTAAAATATAATGAGTTGTCTTCGTATTAGTTATCTGATATACACTTCTGAAAAAAAAAAAAAGGACCACGTCGTTATTTTAAAGGTAACCGGAGTACTATCAACTTCTTTATTTAGGTGACTTCAATCTTCAATCACTATCTCGTAGACTACGGTCTTTAGATGATTGTCGTTCCCTGTGTGACACGGTCGAGGTTTCAGTAGTACTGTCGAGGGTCCACCTGTGACTACTGGTTCCGTCCCGTTCTCGTCTCTGGTCCAATGAAGTCTGTTTCGTCTCCGACCGTCCTCCACGACTTTCAGTTAGGTGGCCCTTACCGTTTCTCGTTTCAAGAGTGTGGATCTTTTTCAGGAGCTTTTACCCGTCCTATCGGGTGGTGGTTACTACGTATATGTACTTCGTGGACCGGTGGTTTGTTGTACATGTGTAGGTGGTTACCTACCCTAGGTGAAAGTTCCAAGAAACTGAGGTTGAGGGTCTGAAGCTAAACCTGTGACGGGGTAGTGGTCTAAACCGGGTGAACGAACCATTGTTTTTCGAGAAGTCAAGTCAAGTCAACGAGTCAGTACAGACTGAGAAACACTGGGGGTACTTAGTCGTGAGGTCCGGAGGGACAGGTAGTGGCTAAGGGCCTCAAGTGAGTCTGAGTGCAAGTAGCTCAGTCACTACGGTAGGTCGGTAGAGTAGGACAGTAGGGGAAGAGGAGGACGGGGATTAGGGAGGGTCGTAGTCTCAGAAAAGGTTACTCAGTTGAGAAGCGTAGTCCACCGGTTTCATGACCTCGAAGTCGAAATGGTAGTAAGGAAGGTTTCTTTAGGGTCCCGAGTAGAGGAAGTCTTACCTGACCAACTTAGAGGAACGTCAGGGTCCCTGAGAGTTCTCAGAAGAGGTTGTGGTGTCAAGTTTTCGTAGTTAAGAAGTCACGAGTCGAAAGAAGTGTCGGGTTGAGAGTGTTGGTATGTACTGGGGACCTTTTTGGTATCGGAACTGATCTGTCTGGAAACAACCGTTTCATTACAAAGACGAAAAGTTATACGATGGATCCAACCGGTATTGAAAGGAAGGTTCCTCATTCACAGAAAATTAAAGTACCGACATCAGTGGTAGACGTCACTAAAACCTCGGGGTTTTTTATTTCAGACTGTGACAAAGGTGACAAAGGGGTAGATAAAGGGTACTTCACTACCCTGGCCTACGGTACTAGAAGCAAAAGACTTACAACTCGAAATTCATTGTTATTTTCGGGACGAACCATTGTTTTTCAGGACCATTAAGTGTCGAGACCAGATCTTTGGACTTCCCACAAACTTTAATAATTACAGGTCCGGAAGTTGGACTCGTTAACGTGGTCTCAAAGACCCGTCTTTTGTCATATTTGTCTGTGTAGGTATCAGTAATTCTAAACTGTCTATAAATGTAAAAAGGTATAACTGAAACTAAAGTGAGAAAGGAGGTTCTTTACTTTACAATAACTAAGTCGTCTTGGGTATAAATGGGAAGTATAATGGTGGTAGGGGAAGGAAGGAACTGGACACGAGACGGTATTTATGTGTTGACCCTCACGACCACCCGACTGGTCTCGGACGGAGACTGGGGTCCGTGTACCGGCCGACGTGACGTGGTGGGACGGACGCTCTTGGACCCAAAACTAATAATAAATTTTTACCTTTCCCTAAGATTCATTCTGGGCGACGTAAAATTAGCGTCGGTTGAAAGGGGAACGGTAGTTATCTTGTGTGAAGGTAAAAATATTATATACAGTCCCTTTTATTTCAAACTTCCGTTAAATTGTGACTGAGGTATCCTCCTGAAGATACGGAATTTCAAAGTATGTCCGTACGAGTGACACTTAGAAGAGATTCAGGGATATATTGTCATTGTAGTTGGAACACTTGTCTTTTTAGTGTAAAGTGGGTTGTGTGTGTCTAGTGTTATGTGTGTGTGTGCTCTTGTAAACATAGTGGAACTAAACATTGATGATTTAGTTATGACAACTAGAATTGTAAGTCAAGTCAAGTCAGCGAGTCAGCACAGGCTGAGAAACGCTGGGGTACTTAGCGCCGTTGTAATTTCGGAATATTTACTTAGTTCCTCGTACAAAGGTAGGGTGGGGGGACGGTTTCCGTTGTCTTCTGTTTTTCAGTTTGTGAAAGTGAAAAAAACTTCCCGAGTCCTCTTGTCACTTGGATATTTCAGAGTCTATAAATTTCTTAATTCAAGGTGATTATAATGTCCTTTATACTAGTTAATTGTCAATAAAATCAATCTTTTTTTTAATCTTTAGATTTTTCGTCGGATTATTTATACCTCTTATAGGTTTTAATTAGTAATTTTTTTTTAAAAGTCCACGGGTACACATATACAAACACGGGTATGTCTAATTGAGTGACGTGGAACAATCCTCTAAAAATTTTTTATGAGTACAACAGGGGTGTTTTATAAACCTTACTTCTTTAGTATGGGGAGGGATGTTTGTCGACTATACTAGTTCAAGGTGTAGTCGTTTCACTGTTCATGTTTTACTAGGTGAGAAAGGTAAATTATCCAATATATATGATAGAAGACGAAGAACACTTACATGGGTTTTGTTTACAAACATGTACATACATTTTCGAGTATCTTTTCTCATTATATCGTACTAACCCTTTCTTTCTTAGCCCGGTATAAAAGAATTTTGTCGAATTCTTCCATTAATTTTTTTTATTTTTGTCCTTCCCCATTGTTATAAGAACGAATGAGAGTATTCGACAGAAAGACTATTTGTGATATTACTATGAATTCAAACCTTTAAGCGAATTACTGTCAAAAACTAGAGGTAAATTACATGTGTCACTGTGGATGACCGTATGAATACTCCGTTCCTTCTAGACTTTAAATGCGTATTCGTCTCTGGAGACTTTATGTATACAAGTACGGGGAGTACAATTTACTGTGAAGTCAATCATCCTATAAGATTTCGTGCCATGACTAGATTGCAGTCTTTATTCGACCTCCTTTCGGATGTAAATCCCGAAAGTTAAAATTCAATACTTCACGATACTTTGACTGTGTGTACCCCAAAACCTCTAAATTTGTAAGTCAAGTGTAAAAGGTTTTCGGTATTCGTAAATAAAAGTCACCAACCTCAATTTGGAGTCTGGAGTGACTCAGTCATACAAACCGACTCCCGTCAGTGTAATGCACTAAAAAAAAAAATTACATATTTGGTTCTTTTATCATCAACCCTCCTTGATGGACGAAATATTTGTTCGACACCCTATAATGTTTATTCCACCCAGGATACTGTTATTCGACACCAGATAGTATCCTTTTACCTCTTCCGTTACCGTTGGGTGGGGCCATGAGAACGGACCCTTTAGGGTACCTGCCTCCTCGGACCACCCCACGTCAGGCACCCCAGTGCTTCTCAGTCTGGACTGACTCCCTGAAGTGAAAGTGAAAAGTGAAAGTACGTGACCCCTTCCTTTACCGTTGGGTGAGGTAATAAGAACGGACCTCTTAGGGTCCCTGTCTCCTCGAACCACCCGACGGCAGATACCCCAGCCTGTCTCAGTCTATACTGACTGTGCTGAATCGTCGTCGTCGTAGTGTCCTTTTTCCGTTCTGAATGTTCTGTAAAAAAAGGGTTGATACATATACGATAACAACTTAGACCGGTATCTCTCTCTTTATTTGAGGTCTACTTCGACCATCCCTTTTGTACCCGTTCACTTGTCTCCTAAGTAGTCTTTAGATCATTTGATATCCACCAGATTGAAATTTTATCTTTACCTTAATTTTTAATTAATTTTTTTTTTTTTCTTCGTCTTCCCGACCCTGTCCTGTTCTCCAAAGGTTCTACTATCCTTACCACCGACCGACGGACGGTACCTCCGGTGGTTCCATACTCTCGTCTGGTCGGAACCAGTCGTCGTCGACTTGGCCGGAGTCAGTTCGTCTTAGTCTGTCTTACGGTGCTTGTACACGAACCATTAAAGACTGACACTTCACTTGAACAACTGTCTTAGGAATTCTTGTCCTATTCGTAGAGTGGACGGTTTAGCCTAGTGGTTCCTACCGACGTGACGTGACGATTCTACGGGTTCCTACTCAGTTATCTTTTCTCACGACCCTAACTAATCGTTACAGACGGTACCTGTGTCTCTTCCTTTTCCTGTTGCGCACACGGCTTCCAGACGTTGGAGTAGTGGGATTCTAAATTTTTCGTTGAGACGACGTACTGCAATGGGCGCAGATAGGACGAAGACGAAGAACTGCAATGGGCACAGATAGGACGAAGACGAAGGACTGCAATGGGCACAGATAGGACGAAGACGAAGGACTGCAACGGGCACAGATAGGACGAAGACGAAGGACTGCAATGGACACAGATAGGACGAAGACGACGCACTGCAACGGGCACAGATAGGACGAAGACGACGCACTGCAACGGGTACAGATAGGACGAAGACGAAGTATTGCAATGGACACAGATAGGACGACGTTAAAAAAGGGACAGAAACCAGAAACGTTAACTAGAAACGGAAACAAAGGTTCGCTTTAAATAAAACTTTGTCGGGGTAAAACCGAGTCTATTCCTCTTCCCCTCTAAAAGAAACCGACCGACCTTTCTGTGCCCCTTCCACCGTCTCTGTTGACGATTACGTCCGTCCCGTGACTGGCCTTTGCCCACACTGACGACCAAGAGTATCTTGTGTGGTACGTCTCCGGGTGGGGGAGTCCCCGCTGTCGACTCCCAGAAATTGTGTTTCTTGCGTCGGGTCCGACACCCAGTTCAGTGGTCCTGGGGTCCCGTGGATGTGAGAACCGGGTTCTACACCCTCTGTTCTACCACACTTAATGGAGCCCCCCGACTGTGCAGTTAGGTGTGTCACTTGAACGAAGAGGTGGTGATTTAGTGACCTTGAAATTTGGTCGGATATTACATAATGTAATCAATCTGTACTATAGTATCATTTTACTCTGTACAAAATGTATTTTGATTACATTTACCTCATTCAATCGGTGTTCGTTTAATTACCAATTTGGGTAGGGAATCCAAATAAATAAATGAGGAGATATTGAAAAGATAATGTCTATGTATGATGAAAGAGACTTTCATTGAATTTTTGTTTTCTAGTGGTAAAGAAGGTGATGATAATTTTTAATATATTAGAGACCCTGAAGGGACCATCAAGTCACCAATCCTTAGGTAGAACATTACGTTCCCTGTGCCCAAACTAGGGACCAGTCCCTTGATTCTAGGTTGCACGGTGCCTCGTTGATTCGGACACACGACGTTGGTGACGCGGATGTCCGGTGTTGGTCTTCCAGACACGTACCGTTACGTTCTGGAGCACACTACGTTCTTCTGGAGCGTACAACGTTCCTCTAGAGTGTACAACGTTGCTTCTAGACTGTGTCTGTTTATTAATTACTTTTATAAAAATTTTTGACATATTAGAGAATTCAAAAAGTATCTAAAACGACCCCTGCCTCTAACCGGGTTTATTTTATCTTTCATTTGATAGAGACTTTGTTCAATTATTCTAACTGTTTTGACAGGAAATTTGTATCCCTCATAAATAAACTTTGAAAGAGATTTTTAATTATCGATATCCAAAATACCCAACTGGTACCGTCTTACTTACGATCCCACGCTAATCCGTTGTCCGTCCCAGTTCCCATCCTATCTAGATGTGTCACTCCTTCCTCTTGAGTCGTTCTCTCTCCGATCTATGACGGGTTCAGTCGATCTTGACATTGGTACGGGTACACAAGTGAGAGATTCAAGGGACTCGGTTTTACATATCAGGTTCACATTGGTGTTTGGTTTTCGGTCTTTCCGTCGGTAGTGAATACCTATTACGTGACGTGCACTAAATGTTACTTACATCGTTACGGTTGCATAAGTCTCACGTACAGATGTAGGTGTAATTTATAAGACATTATGGTACAGCTGAGAAACGCTGGGGTACCCGACATCGGATGGTCCGAGGAGACAGGTACCCTAAAAGGTCCGTTATCATGACCTCACCTAACGGTAAAGGAAGAGGTCCCCTAGAAGGGCTGGGTCCCTAGCTTGGGCCCTGAGGGTGTAACATCTGTCTGCGAATTGGCAGACTCGGTGGTCCCTTCAGGGTTATGGTACATTATTGACGTCCTCTGGTTTTTCCATAAACCGAAATGTCTTAGACGGACGTTACATCCTCTGTCCATCTTCTGAACCCAAGTTTAGGACCCAACCCTTCTAGGGGAGTACCTCTCCTCGGACCGCCCGATGTCAGGTACCCCAACGTTTCTCAGTTTGTACTGACTTGTGCACCCGTATGTGTGAGTAATTTCTACACTCACACTGTGATTTCTGATAAATTTTTCGTTTGTTTGACAGACTTTGATTCCGTTGTTCAGGAGGTCTTGATACTTACCCAGTACGTTGGTATAAACAAAAGTGACACGTCCTTACGTTCAATCTATTTTTCGAAATTTTTCTCTATTTTATTTATTCTGTCTGAAGGGACAAAATAGTAAGTCTGAAACCGACTTATTATGGCTATTCTCTTTTTAAAGGGATTGATATAAAATGTAGATCTCTCACGACGATTTGATTCTGATAAAGTATTTTGGATCGTGAATATCGAGTTATTTTAATAAATCACGACTAAATAACTTCTCATAAATGATATTTTACAAAGGAAAATAAAAATGAACCTTCGATCTGTTGTCGTATTATACACGAGGGTATATAAGTAGAGTACAACAGAGATACTCTTACACGTCAATGATTTTCAATGACTCTTATAGATCTAATATGATTTGATGATCTATGACACACCTAGTGTTATTTGACACCTTTAAGACTCTCTCTACCCTTATGGTCTGGTGGACTGGACGGAGAACTCTTTAGAC
>SJYO01041148.1:1283375-1540215 GCA_006410555.1 Capra ibex | reverse complement strand
CCCCCACCTCCCCCTCTTTCTTTACTTCCCTCCTTTTTAGTCACACAAGATTGAATTTTTTCAACAAAATATAGACGGACAATGAAATACAAGGACATGTAAGCGGGTCGTCCGGGTGTGATCGTCTTTCACGGACGTGGATGACGGACACTGTTAGTTCTCCAAACCCCTTCTGTCTGTCGGGACTCGTGGGTGTCACCCTGGTCTTGTATCCCGGATAGATACCTCCTCTCGTACGAAGAAGGTGCGACCTGGTCCCGCGACCCGTAGTAGATGTTGGTCCTGGACCGTCTTCGACTCCACCGTGGCTCGGGCCGGAGGTCCTTAGCCACCCGCGTAGATCAGATGGAGAGGTCCCTGACCGTGACGGGTAGTGAGGCGGTATAGGAGATTCAGTACTGTCTTGTCGTGACATCTTGTTTCCATTCGTCTGTCCCCTAATACACTCCTCCTTCTGACAAAGTAGTGTGAGTCGATGTCAAGAAGTTGTTTCGGTATTAGGGAGATAACACCCTTAATAAACTTCCATTTAATGAAGTGTTAATCTGGGTAAAAAGTGCAAGAATTCCGTCTTAGGTACCTCCACGGTGATGGATAGAAAGAAAGTAATATACGAGGGAGGCCCCGAGGGGTCCGCCGTGATCGCCATTTCTTGGACGGACGGTTACGTCCTCTACATACCCTGCACCCAAGCCAGGGACCCAACCCGTCTAGGGGACCTCCTCCCGTACCGGTGAGTGAGGTCATAAGAACGGACTTCTTAGGGAACCTGTCTCCTTGGGCCGTTCGATGTCAGTTACCCCGACGTTTCTCAACCTGTTCTGACTTCGCTGCGTCGTGCACACGTACGGAAGGCATATTTATGTCCGTGGTACATTTATGTCTCCTACTCTACCAACCCACCGTAGTGGTTGAGTTACCCGTACTCAAGCTCGTTTGAGGTTCTCTACCACTTCCTCTCCCTTCGGCCCGCACCACGTCAGGCATCTCAGCGTCGTCTCAGCGTTTCTCAGTCTGTGTTGACTCTCTGACTTGTTGGTGGAGGTATATGTCTCCATATCCATCTCTATGTAGACATGTGTTAGTAATAAATTAGAGTAGGAGTTTTATTGGTATACTATATCAATATATTTGGGGTGAGACATCTAATCGTTAGACCTCGAAATCGTGTTTAGTGGGATTCAGTTTGTGTCAGTCTTTCTACCTTAGACTTGTGTCGAGAGCCTGACCTTCGAGATCCGGACTCTAAGAGTCGAAGAGTGGGAGGGGATACGGACACGTAGAGGACCCCTAGAACACTCCTACGTCACTGAGGGGACCCAGACCGCACCCCGGGTTCTCATGTAAAGATTGTTTGAGGGGGTGGACGACGATGAGACACCTGGTGTACGTCTCATCGTTCCCCCAATTTCTTTGTCAAAGTAAACGATCTGACTAAGGTAGGAATGTCGACACTGAAGGTTTTCAACTCTGACGACGGTCGGTATGTACGGATTTCTCAATTGGCGAAATTTCTCTTTTTGTTCGTACAAGCTGGAGGTACTTGACACGTCCCTTAAAAAAAAAGGAAATATTAAGTCTTTTGTGTTCAAACATTGGATTTTGGTTAAAAATTACTTTATTTTACGTGACGGTTACAAAAGACACACGTAAAGACAACAAAAGTCGGTCTTCTCAAAGAGACCCCAGGATGTGGGTTTGGTCTACGTAAGGCACAAAGATGGTCCTTCGGTAGTCTTAGATAATTTTAATGACATGCGACTATCGTCGTCCCTGTACTGTTTAGCGTCCGGTTCTCAGTCTATGGCGTCTTACATAAAGTCCCGAAACCCCCGTCCGGGTAAACGTTGGTTTACTATAACACGCTCCGACCGTACGAGTCACGTACTGTTTGCCTACGTTAAAGTCGGGACAGACGCCCAGTCCCCTCTAAAGAGACTACGACGAACCCCAACCAAATGTCTTAACACGTCTCAAGGGTCTAAACTTAGTGAACCCCGAACTCTCCCGAAGGGAACTGTTCGATGTTTATTAATGTGAGATGAGAAAGGTAACATGAGATAATAAAACGGGGGAATAGAGGTCCTAAACTCGAAAACGCTTGTTCGTTCCAACCGAAGATAAGACTGGTGTCGTGTTGTGTTGTAACAAGAAGAAAAGACTATACTATTTATTTTGTCCGGACCGTCTGATTTGTAAAAATAGTCAGGGTAAAAGGTGAAAATCTCCGTTTTAAGTTGAAACCCGAGTCAACCTTTCCTACTCGACCTTTTCGTCTGTCCGTCGAAGGACGTTGGGAGTGAATTCCTACCCAAGGGTGATGGTCCAATAACGTTTTCGAGTATACTTTTTACCCGCTGACTGTTTACTTCTCGTGTACTCGACGTCGAAAATGTTTCAAAGATGAAGGACAAGGGGAGGGGGAACAGAAGTCGAGGTAGGATTGTCGAGAATGAGTCTATAAGTTTTATTTTTTTCAAAAGGGTTGAACCCTACGTTAATCTTGGTGCGACGGGACAACCACCGTACGAAGCGTCTTTGGGGTCTCTGAGATGTAAGTTCGGACGATAAAGTGAACACTTTCTAAAGTCTCGTATTGTGGGTGGAAGTCCACCGAGGATTCCTACTATACGACTAACAACGAGGTGTATAAAATTAATTCATTTACACTTCGAAATACGGAGGACTCTTTAGACATACGTCCAGTCCTTCGTTGTCAATCTTGATCTGTACCTTGTTGTCTGACCAAGGTTTAACCCTTTCCTCATACAGTTCCGACATATAACAGTGGGACGAATAAATTTTATATTCGTCTCATGTAGTAAACTTTACGACCCGACCTACTTTCTATTCGACCTTAGTTCTAACGGCCCTCTCATAGTTATTGGAGTCTATGTGTCTACTGTGGTGGCAATGTCTTCTTTCACTTCTTCTTTATTTCTCGGAGAACTACTTTCACTTTCTTCGTTCAGCTTTTCGACCGAATCTTTTGTTGTAAGTCTTTTGATTCTAGTACCGTAGGTCAGGGTAGTGAAGTACCGTTTATCTACCCCTTTGTAAACTTTGTCACTCACTGAAATAAAAAAACCCGAGGTTTTAGTGACGTCAACCACTAACGTCGGTACTATAATTTTCTGTGAACGAGGAACCTTCTTTTCGATACTGGTTAGATCTACCGTATGATTCTTCGACTGTGTAATGAAACGGTTGTTTTCAGGCAGATCAGTTCCGATACCAAAAAGGTCATAGTACATACCTACACTCTCTGGTTGGATCTGTCATACACTCTACTAGTTGGATCTGTCGTGTAATTTTTCGTCTCTGTAGTGAAACGGTTGTTTTCAAGTAGATCAGTTTCGATGACAAAAAGGTCATGAGTACATACCTACACTCTCAACCTGGTATTTCTTCCGACTCGTGGTTTCTGAACAACGAAAACTTGACACCACAACCTCTTCTGAGAACTCTCAGGGAACCTGACGTTCCTCTATGTTGATCAATTAGGATTTCCTTTAGTCAGGACTTATAAGTAAGTAACCTTCCGGACTACGACTTCGACTTTGATCATGAAACCGGTGGACTACGTTTCTTGACGGAACAACCTTTTCTGGGACTACGACCCTTTCTAACTTACGTCCTCCTCTTCCCCTGCTGTTTCCTACTCTACCAATCTACCGTAGGGGCTGAGTTACCTGTACTCAAACTCATTTGAGACCCTCAACCACTACCTGTCCCTCCGGACTGCACGACGTCAGGTTCCCCAGCGTTTCTCAACCTGTGCTGATTTTGACTTGACTTGCCTACGGAAGTATAAAAAGTTTTCCTTTCATGTTCTGACTTCTCCACCACAAAACAAATTTGAGGTTGGAACTCATTGTAAAGTATTTCGAGATTAAGGATCCTTTCAAATAAAATTTTTAGACATTACTACCGATTGTCACTGTCTCTCTTTAGACTTGTAGGAGAAAATTTGAAACAATCCGGAAGTCATGTCCAGTCGGGAAGTGTACATGAAAACGTTCTTGTGATCCTGTGCTCATACCTTAAAGTATGTTATTTCTGACAGTAAATGATAGGGGTAAAATCTCTAGTCCTTTCACTCCGTACCTTTCCATTTCATTGACCGAGACACTCAGTGTCGATGAGTCACCAACTTCGACCCTTGACTCGACTTCGCACTGAACTCGACGGAACTTGTGTCGAAGGATCAAGGTGTCGAGGTCGATGAGTTCCGGTCGAGTTGGTGTTCGTACTGTCTCGGAGTGGACTCGTCTTTGATTCTCGGACCTTTCGTGAGTCGAACTGGTATATCTGTTTATTACCACTCTAATTTAGGAGTAGTCCTCAACTTTACTCACAGAACTGAAGATGAGAGGTTTGGACGGAACAGATCATACCGTCGTGAGTTTGACGATAACCTGTAGACTTTACACTGAGCAGGGTTCCGTCCGTAGGAGATTCACATGTTGTGTAGACTAAAACGATAACGATTCAGTGAAGTCAGCACAGACTGAGACACGTTGGGGTGTCTACCGTCGGGTGGTCCGAGGGAGCAGGGACCCTAAGAGGTCCGTTCTTGTCACCTCACCCAACGGTAAAGGAAGAGGTTACGTACTTTCTCTTTCCACTTTCACTTCATCGAGTCAGTACAGGCTGAATCGCTGGGGTACCTGACGTCGGATGGTCCGAGGAGGTAGGTACCCTAAAAGGTCCGTTCTCATGACCTCACCCCACGGTAACGGAAGAGACGTAAACTAAATCTCTTGATGATGTTTTGTATTTGATAGAGTAATTTATTAAAATATCACTACTACTCAATTTATAATAAACCTAAATGACCCGATTTATTTTAAATAATAATGTTAAGTAGAGTGGACAAAGAACAGTGAAAATATTTATGCAGATGATCTTTTAAAATTTAGGATACATCAAACACAATATAAAGATAATCTACTACACGAGAGATGAGTGTCACGGTTAGAAACGTGTCGACTCAGTAGCCGTGTTCAACTAGTTTTCGTTGAGACTCTTGTCGTCAGACGGACCGTCCTTCGGGGGAAGGGTGGGGGAGAGGACGAAAGTCTTAGGAGTCCGAGAGTGTGGTCACGGGGTGGGGAGCGGGAACTTCAAGACTAAATCTTTCCCGGAACTAGACTGGGACGAGAGGAAGGACAGTGACCCGAAAGAGAGAGAGGAAAGTGACAGTCTCGTGGACCTTCCCGGGTGGGAGGTAAAAGACGTGGGAGAAAGGTTGAAGGGATTAAGTGACGTCGGGCTGAAGGTTGGGGGTCCGACTTTACCGAGGAGCTTCCAAGGAGTAGGAGTGAAACAGGAGGACTGGAGAGACAAGTGAGATCTTGTTGACGGCCCGGGGGTTGGTGTGTCGTCCGGAATGGATGGGTGGACGAAGGTGACCCGACTGTTGGTTCGTCCTTGAACTTTCTCTCCCGACCTTTGGAAACATAGTTCGAGACAATTGTTTTTCTACACCGTGGTTGGAGGGGGAGTTTTATGGCAAGAGGGTGGCGACCAGGGTTCCTCCTACGAGAGAGTGATAGGTCCTTAAGAAACCGAGTACCGTCGACACGACGCGTACCTAGGAGGGACCACCTGGCACTAAGACGGCATCCCAGGACATTCGTCTATCCCATCGTCCGGGGGCGTCTTTCTCTTGGTCCGTACCGAAGGAAAAAAAAAAAACCGGCGTCGTACATCCTAGAATCAAGGGTTTGGTCCATAGTTTGTGTGTGGGGAGGTGTCACTTTCGCATCTCAGAATTGGTGACCTGTAAGTCCCTTCAGGGACCGTACTGAAAGAACTGTATTCTCCTTGGTAAAACCGGAGTCGGTAAAACACTAGGTTCCGACCGGTTCTAAGAATAGGAACTTGTACAAGTAGTCACTAGTATTCCCCTCACTCTCTTTCGTCTTTGTTTCCTTTTCGGTAGTTCTTTGTTATCAAGTCGTTGATCTCAGGGTCAAGGAGGAATTCCCTCTGTGTAGTGTTAGACTATGCCAGAATCTCGAGACGTCCTTGATTGTGAGGGTGGTCCACCTCCTGTCTTACTACCGCAGCTGGGAGGACTGGAGTTAGGTGATTTCGAACCTGAGACACATGAAAGTGGGGTTACGATACACTTAAGAGACGAGTTCGGGGAAATACTTGTGTGTGCATAGGAGTCGACTTCTGAAGGGGTTAAAACGACAAGTCCCTCTGTAACGAAACCCTTTCTAGGGACCACAAGAGGATTGAACAACGTTCGGTTATTTAGGAAGGAAGAGGCCTAGACACCAAACCGACATAGACAACCGAGTTGTAGGTGGTTCTGTGTTTGGGTCAAAAGCCCATTGTCGGGAGAGGGGAACGGAAAGGACGGGTCTTGGTGTGACTCGGAGTCCGTAGTAGGTTTGTTTGTCACCTGTACACACTTCGGTGGAAGTCCCGGGCCGAATGTCTGAACGTCTGTGTCAACTTCCCTATTCTTCGGTTGAGACCCCGTTTCCACTTTCAGAGTAGAGACCGAGGATCCTCATTCACTTTGACCTTGACAAAGGTCTTTCCCTTTTGTGTTCGCTTCGTTGACGTCCACCCTCTCACCCCATCCGAAGGACGTCTGACATCTTGTCCTCTATGTCTCCGCACTCTTCGGGTCCTGGAGGTCGTTGTCTCCCGAACCGAATATAAGTCCGTACATCCCGTCTGTCACGGTTCACTTCTCTGGTCTCCACCCCCTACGATGTGAAATAAGAACATAAATGGAAAAAGAGAATCGATGGGTAGGATCTGTCAAAGAGTTGTGGTGACAAGACCTTAGAGAGTACAGATGAAGTATCATGGCGGGTTAGGTTTGGAAGTAGACCAGTAAAGACGTTGGGGAATGGGATCGGACCGGGTGGTGTCATCAGGGTACACACGTACGATTCAACGAAGTCGACGCAGACTGAGACGTGGGCATACCTGATGTCAGACAGTCCGAGGAGACAGACACCCTAAGAGGTCCGTTCTTATAGTATCACCCAACGGTACGAAAGAGGTCCCCTAGAAGGTTAGGTCCTTAGTTTGGGAGTAGAGGACACCGAGGACGTGACGTCCCTCTAAAAAGATGGGGACTCGGTGGTCCCCTTCGGCACGGAATTAATTAGCGATTTACTCCGAATATCAAAGTAACTCAATCTGTTCCAGGGACACTAGTCGAAACTAATCCAAAGACACTAACACCAAAAGTAAGACAGACGTGAGACTACCTATTCTCCGAATACCTTCGAAGGACTACCCTCTCTGACTGACTCCCCCTTTGGAGAACAAGACTACCCGTCCCGGTACGAGTCAGTTAGAATTTAGGTCAAAAGACAACTACCCGCCCCGACACAAGGGAGGGACAACAACTGTACTCTGGTTTGATACCACCTCCATCACTTCTGTTACCGCTGGAGGAAGTTTTCCAGGGTACGTGCGTGACGGGGTGAGTCACGGGGACTGGGACGTCGTCCGGGTGGCGGTTGGGTGTGGAGGCGGCCTCTGGGGTCCTGTGAGTGTCCGTTCAGACCCAGTCAGAGAACACCCCAGTGACGAGGAAAGAGGACCCAGGACCACACGTGTTCCAAAACAAACACGGGAGGTTTTCACGAAGGGGTCAGGACACATTCAAGACCGTCGAGATACCACCCCAATTACCGCTGGAGGAGGTTTCCCGAATTCGGTGTGGGTCCAGACAACGTGGGTCTCGGGGACGGGGACCCCGTCCGGTGACGACTGGGCAAAGAGACGTCTTCTGTGAGTTTGAGAGTTTCCCTCCAGACCGAGTCAGAGACACCCCAGAGGACCACACGTGTTTCAAAACAAACTCGGGAGACTCGTAGAGACGGTCCCAAACTAAGATTTACGTTAAAACGGGGAGGATGGTAGAACGACCCCGAAGACGAAACAGGAACCTACGTCCCATTTTCAACCGAATTTTGAGTTTGTAAGTCTTTTGATTCTAGTACCGTAGGCCGGGGCAGTAAAGTACCGTTTGTCTACCCTTTTGTTACTTTTGTCACTGTCTGAAATAAAAGAACCCGAGGTTTTAGTAACGTCTACCACTGACGTCGGTACTATAATTTTCTCGAACGAGGAACCTTCTTTTCGATACTGGTTGGATCTGTCGTTTGGTTTTTCGACTCTATCCTACGACCCGTTCTAACTTCCGTCCTCCTCTTCCCCTGTTGTCTCTTACTCTACTAACCTACCGTAGTGGTTAAGCGACCTGTACTCGAACTCGTTCGAGGCCCTTAACCACTACCTGTCCCTTCGGACTGGACGACGTTAGGTACCCCAGAGTTTCTCAGCCTGTGTTGACTCACTGACTTGACTTGACTTTGCTCCGAAAGCACGTACGATTCAGTGGAGTGAGTGCAGGCTAAGAAACACCGAGAGACCTGACATCGGAAAGTCCGAGGAGACAGGTACCTTAAAAGGTCAATTCTCATGACCTTACTCAACGGTACCGGAGGAGGTCCCCTAGAAGAGTTAGGTCCCTAACTTGGACGTAGAGAATGTAAAGGACGTAATCCTTTAGTTGGGGAAAACCTTTGTGAGACATGTAGTTCCAATTCAAGTTACTTGTATTATAGGAGTAAAAGTACAATGACGTGACACGTCTTTATACTAGACATCGGGACAAAGAGAGAATAATTCCAAAAATTTTATAGTGAATAAAGAACTTTCAATTATACATATATTATCCTTTGGTTTTTTGTGTTCTTCGTTTTTTGTTTTCAGTAGGTATTAGTGTTCGTCAAAGGATAAACTACACAGGAAGGTCCAAAGTACACATAGGACGAAAAAGTGTGTAGTACTTATAAATGGTAAAGTTCTAGGGTTTCACACTTTCTATGAGTCAACACAGACTGAGAAACGTTGGGTACGTGATATATCAGGTACCTTAAGAGGTCCGGTCTTATGACCTCATCCATCGGCAAAAGAAGAGGTCCCCTAGAAGGGTTGGGTCCTTAGTTTGACCCCAGAGGACGTAACGTCAGTCTAAGAAATGGTCGATTCGTTCCAAGGTTTCGATACCCAACAAACTATTGGTTCTTATGTGATGTGGTTGAGTTAGGCCTTCCTTTTTTTCTTTACATTGGGACGGAACGAACCGCTGTTTTTAAAGTCTTTTCTGTTTTTACTGTTTCCCGGAGATCTATTTCTATAACCGTCGTAATACTAATTTTATGATGTAAGGGAATTACAAGTTAAATTTTTACTCTGGATTTCGTTATCTCATCTGTTTCATGTTACGAAGATCCTCCTAAGTGACAAATGGATTTGATAATTTCATAATCGTTCCTCCATACAAAGGTGACTCAATGAATTGTTATGTAAGGATATTCTGTCGGTTCTCTACGTGTGAGTCAATAATAATTTGTGTGGACGTATGTACGGAGGGAAATAGGATGGAAGACGGGGAGACGACGGTTGGGTGACTTACTCAGGACTAACAAATCGTTCAGGTACGGACTTCACGACGGAAAAATTTTTTTAATATTGTTTCTATAAATGTTTACCCATCTAAGTAATCGAAATGAAAAATAGTGCGTAACAGTGAGGTCCTGTAGATCTTTCAGATCTACAACGTTTTATTTCTTACTTGGAACAGGTGTTATTTGTATCCATGAAATGTTTTTACGTGTATGTCTGAATTGCAACAAATCAGTGATTGAACACAGACTGAGAAACGTCGGGGCATCTGACTTCGTGCCTCTTCCGTTACCGTTGGGTGAGGTCATGAGAACGGACCTTTTAGGGTACCTGCCTCCTCGGACCACCCGACGGCAGATACCCCAGCCTGTCTCAGTCTGTGCTGACTTCACTGGATCGTCGTCGTCGTCTGACGTCGTGCAGTCCGAAGGGAGAGGATTTGA
The DNA here is from genome assembly GCA_006410555.1 of Capra ibex. NCBI lineage: Eukaryota > Metazoa > Chordata > Mammalia > Artiodactyla > Bovidae > Capra > Capra ibex. The sequence goes on along the minus strand of SJYO01041148.1, from coordinate 1,530,316 downwards.
TAGAGGACCTCAAACGAGTTTGAGTACAAGTAACTCAACCCCTACAGTAGGTCGGTAGAGTAGGAGACACTGACAGAAGAGGAGGACTGGAGTTAGAAAGGGTCGTGGTGCCAGAAAAGGTTCTTCAGTCAAGAAGCGTAGTCCACCGGTTACAAAACCTCAAAGTCGAAGTCGTAGTCAGGAAGGTTACTTATAAGTCCTGACTAAAGGAAAGCCTACCTGACCAACCTAGAGGAACGTCAGGTTTCTGAGACTTCTCAGAAGAGGTTGTGGTGTCAAGTTTTCATAGTTAAGAAACCACGAGTCGAAGAAATAACAGGTTGAGAGTGTAGGTATGTACTGATGACCTTTTTGACATCGAAATTGATCTACTTGGAAACAACCGTTTCACTACAGAGACGAAAAATTATACGACAGATCTAACCGGTGTCGAAAAGAAGGTTCCTCGTTTGTAGAAAATCAAAGTACCGACGTCAGTGACAGGCGTCACTAAAACCTCGGGTTCTTTTATTTTAGACGGTGACAAAGGTGAAAAGGGGGAAGGTAAATGGTACTTCCCTACCCTGGACTACGGTACTAGAATAAAAAAAAACCTTACAACTCAAAGTTTGGTCGAAAAAGGGAGAGGAGAAAGTGGAAGTAGTTCTTCGAGAAATCAAGGAGAAATGAAAGACGGTAATCTCACCATAGTAGACGTATAGACTCTAATAACCATAAAGAGGACCGTTAGAGATACCAATATTGGATTTTGACAGAAGATCTATACCTCTATAATGAATGGTCGTGGTCCATCCACTATACCTCTATAGATAAAGACGTATCCCAATAGTCTAAAGTGTCAAAGTGTCAAAGGTTAGGGTAAGAATGAACTGTGACCACTGCCCGCCAGAGAGGAGAGGTGGGGGTTCGTTAAGTCTGTAAGGTGGATGATCTTACGCGGGAGGAGAGGGGCGATGGGAAGCTCTTACCTTACCTGAGACTGGGGAGTTGTGACCTCCACCAGTGGGAGGTGTCTTTGTCTTTCGTCGTCAGGAGGTGTCCCTGGAGACTACGGCCCGAGTCGGGTCCGTGGACCTCAGGAAGTGCGAGGTGAGCGGTACTGGAGGACGTGCGGTCTGTACCGAGAGAAAGGTAGAGGGTAGTGTATTTAAGTAAAAGCACAAAAATTGAACCCCCCCCCCCAGGAAGTGTTTTTGGAATAGGAAAGGTATACGAATAAATCTAGGATGACCGAGTCTACCATTTCGCAGACGGACGTTACACCCTCTGGTCCCAAGCTCAGGACCCAGCCCTTCTAGGGGACCTCTTCCTTTACCGTCAGGTGAGGTCGTGAGAACGGACCTTTTAGGGTACCTACCTCCTCGGACTGTCCGATGTCAGATACCCCAACGTTTCTCAGTCTGTCCTGACTCGCTGAAGTGAAGTGAAGTGAAGTGATGTGAAGTCTTACGTCGTCTTCGGGTCAAGGAACATCCTTCAGAAAGATCATGAAGTCAGGAGTGACTACGGTGAGAGTTTTGGAGGTAAGTTATGTCGAACAATGAAAGGATGGATAACAGTATTTCGTAAGTGACATCGAAGTACTCACGACTCAGTGTACACACCTTGATTTGACGTTTGAGGAACTCCCAATCTTAGTGTGGAATAACAACAGTCAACGGTATCACCCGTGGGTCGTCCGTAAGCTTCTGAACTAAATGATTCAATATGACTAATTAATACGATGAAATATTCTCTATTTTCGAAACTAAGGAAATATACAATTCCGATTCTCGTGCTTTCCAATTTTTCGTCAGTGGTAATTGGTAGAGGTAGATAGAAAGTACCTTGATAGGGATTTTTACTTGACAATGTTACAATACTTATATAATTGATTGTTGGCTAATCAAGTTTAATACACTTTCCTGAAAGTTTCTGATTACAAAGAAATAAAAATATATTTGACTACGATTTTGTTTACGATTTGTTTACAATCTTTTATAGAGATTGTATTTCGTTTACGACGAAAAATTTTGAGAGGTTTAGATTTTTGGACCTTTTATATATGAAAGTTTTACTGTCATACCTTCGGTAACTCTTAGTTCCCGGATGGGTGTAAGTAAACTCTTGTCAGGTATGTAGTTAACTCCTTGTAGTCACCCTAACGAATCTTCCGTTTTTATATTTTACCCCGTTCTTTTGAGTCCTTCTTTCAGTATCGAGATGTCAAGACACAGGTCGGTCCTCCACAAGGACGTGTCTGCGTCCCCTCGGTTTCCTTCGTTTGTGACTTGTTTAGTGTGTTTTCTTCGTGAATCAGATGGAAAGTCTATTATAATTGTGTGTGTTCTAAAATTTAGTAAAAAGTAATAATAATAAATTATTTTAAAAAGGACCTTGAAAACCAAGGTACGTGTGTGTCTACGATTCAGTGAAGTCAGCACAGGTCGAGAGACGTTGGGGTACCTGACATCGGACGGCCCGAGGAGACAGGTACCTTAAGACGGCCCCAGGTCGGGGCCACCTAGGTCCCACTAAGCTTCCACCCCTGCCTCAGCCGCAGAAACCTTTTTATGTATAAATTAGTGTCTATATCTCTCTAATCTTTACCTATCACATCATCCTTCTAATCACCTCTTTTCCTCCGACTTGTTGAACCTAATGCACCTTATCGTAGTACGACGTCTACCCTTAAGTCGGTCTTTGTGCCCTCGTTCTTTCTTCGTTGTACCCCCTTAGTCAGAAAGGCCTTTGACTAGGCTACAGAAATAAAAACCCAATCGAATATATGGAAAACAATGTGTATCCCTACTTATGTCTCAGTACGCCACCAGTCGTCAGGACTGGAAATAGTTTTAGTCCACGAAGTGTATTTACATATTTTTTCCAGAATCCCTACAATGTAGTAGAAGACCGGTACTCACTCTGGACGACTGTAAAATACTAGGAAAGAAAGACTATTGGTTTTTTGAATAAAAAAGGTTCCCACAAAAAAGAATTTGGTTCGTGGCGGGAGGTTTATTTCAATGTAAGGATATCCCACTCCCACGTCACTCAATGTTAGTTCTTTCCTTAAATAAAATGGGTTCCAATTGTACTAATGAGAATTTTCAATTATGAATAAAGAAGGATATACGATCAATATAAGTAATATTCACATCCCTTGTACCTCTAAATCGTCGTTTGTAGTCGGGTTGTTTACTTTTAGGAAAGTGGTTACGAGGGGAATTCTAGATAAATCAGAATTCTATACTATTTCAATGTAAAAATGTATCGTTCCTGTGTCATTAAATATTGTTTCATGTCACTAGATAATGTTTTCTCTTTTAGGTAATTGAGTTTTTTCAGATCATAACGATTGTAGTTTTTGATGATATAAAGGAAACGATATAAGGTTTATGTAACTAATTATATAAGGGTCCACGGATTCCTATATCTCCGGACCACCGTTAGTAACTGAGTTGTTCTTCTTCTTCGGGATACGATTAATTCTGAGAGTTTTATGAGGTTTTGAGAGACACGACAAATACCAACTCTCCATCATTTGTTAGTACACCGTCGTCATACCTATTAGGACAGTGTGTTCGATCAGACAGTCGTCTCTCCAAACTGGACTCTGTAGGAACAGGGTGGGTCTCGTCCCTTAATCGTCGTTAATAACTGTGTTGTTTACTTTTTGGGAAGTGGTTATATTAAGGATTGGTTGTGTGATATGATTATTAAAGATTAAGGGGTTTTCTTAAACGGAAATCATTCAGATTTTGTAGAGCACGGAGAGTCTAACCCTTCGACATTTGTTAGTGTACACCGGTCTACTTGGATATGTCCACCCGATCTATTGGAAGTCTCGTCAGACATTCGACTTTGTGAGAACAGTGCGGGTTCTTAAAAATAACGGACCCTCGACGTACAAATGAGGAAGAGGTTCTTTTTGCCAATACCCCCTCTCGTATTTTGTCTGAGACCAAAACCCCAATCTACGAGCCCTTGTCCCCCAAAGGACTCCGAACTAGTGCGGAAACGCATACGGTTCGGAGGACGGAGTACTGGAAACGGTACCCGCCTCAAGGAGTGCGACCGGGGGCCGTCTTAAGAGATTCGTTCTTGTGACGTCGCCCGACGGGAGGAGGTCCTGGAGAAGGGTTGGGTCCCCAACATGGGTACAGAGAATACAGAGGACGTAACCGTCCGTCCAAGAATAGTAATCGTGATGGGACAGGATATGGGTATAAGTTATACTCTTACATAGGGTATAAAATTGAGACGTGTAATAACCTGTAATTGCGAATGTTTTGTGAAGGAGGTTAATGGTTTTAAGTAAGAGACTACTCGGTATAGGGACCATGGCTCAAAGAGAAAGTTCAAGGAGAGGTTACAAATTATCGTTATGACCTTTTGAGAAACCAATGGATTTAATTTGAGGGTCACTTGACCCACGTATGGAAGGTTTAGACTGAGGTTTAAGGTCCTTGAAGGGTGTACCATGATATCTTACGGGGAGGTGGTAGTGGTGAACCCGTCGTTGTTCCGGTCTCGGGAACCCCAGGTCGACCAAGTACCCCTCGGGACGAGTACCCCCGACGACCGTGTGACCAGGGTTGTTGTCATTGAGATGTGGTGAAGAGTGTTACACTCTTAGTCTCGTGAGAAGTAATATTAGAGGTCTGTCTTCCTCTGATAGTACACGTTAGATGGACCGTCCGGTTTGTCAAAGGAGGACACGTGACATTTGAGGTTCCCTGAAACTTAGGGACCCGTCCACCGTAACTCGTCCTTTCGTCCCTACGGGTCCGGTCTCCATCTCTTCTATACACTTTTCCCCTTTGTGTACGAAAAACACTCGACGACGTTATTTCTTGAGATAGTGAGAGGAGGACAAAAAGTCTAGGTCCTATCATTGTCGTTGATAAAAAAGACATATAGGTCGTGGTATGATACACGAAAAGTAAATAATAAAGTCAATGTATAAATAGGAGTTCTAAGTACCACGGTCGTAAGGGGGTTGGAATGTTTACTCCTCTGACGGTACTTCTCCGACTAGGTCCACTCGTGGGTCGAGCCCCAACCGAAGTTCGGGTCTGTGAAAGACGGGGTGACATGAGGGGAATCTTACGTATCGAGTTAAGTCAGTGAGTCAGCACAGACTGAGAAACGTTGGAGTACCCAACGTCGTACGGTCCGAAGGGACAGGTAGTGGTTGAGTGTCTCTCACGAGTTTGAGTACAAATAGCTCAACCAGTGCGGTATGATGGTAGAGTAGGAGACAGCAGGGGAATAGGAGGGTAGAAGTTAGAAAGGGTCATAATCCTAGTGAAGGTTACACAGTCGAGAAGTGTAGTCCACCGGTTTCATAACTTCGAAGGTGAAGTCGTAGTTAGGGAGGACGTTACTCATAAGTCCTGACTAAAGGAAATCCTAACTGACCAACCTAGAGGAACGACAGGTTCCCTGAGAGTTCTCAAAAGCGGTTGTGGTGTCAAGTTTTCGTAGTTAGGAAGCCACGAGTCGAAAGAAATATCAGGTTGAGAGTATAGGTATGTGCTAATGACTTTTTTGGTGTCGAAACTGTTCTGTCTGGAAACACCAGTTTCATTACAGAGACGAAAAATTATATGATTCAAACAGTATCGAAAAGAAGGTACATCGTTCGTCAGTGGTAGACGTTACTAAAACCTCGGATTCTTTTATTTCAGTGAGTGACAAAGGTCACAAAGGGGTAGATAAACGGTACTTCACTACCCTGACCTACGGTGCTAGAATTAGAAGACTTATAACTCAAAATTGGGTTGAAAAAGTGAGAGGAGAAAGGGAAAGTAGTTCTCCGAGAAATCAAGAAGAAACGAAAGACGGTATTCCCACCACAGTAACTCCAATAACTATAAAGAGGGTCGTTAGAACTAAGGTCGAACACGAAGTAGGTCGGGTCGTAAAGTGTACTACATGAGACGTATATTCAATTTATTCGACGACGACGACGACGACGACGATTCAGCGAAGTCAGTACAGACTGAGACACGCTGGGGTATCTGCCGTCGGGTGGTCCGAGGGGACAGGGACCCTAAGAGGTCCGTCTTATGACCTCACCCAACGGTAAAGGAAGAGGTTACGTACTTTCACTTTTCACTTTCACGTCCGTGAGTCAGTGCAGCCTGAGACACTCTGGGGTATCTGCCGTCGGGTGGTCCGAGGGGGCAGGTACCCTAAAAGATCCGTTCTCATGACCTCACCCCATGGCAAAGGAAGAGACTTCAATTTATTCGTGTCACTGTTATGTTCGGAACTGTATGAGGAAAGGACTAAACCTTGGTCAGACAACAAGGTACAGGTCAAGATTGACAACGGAGAACTGAATGTATGTCTAAAGAGTCCTCCGTCCAGTCCACCAGACCATAAGGGTAGAGAAAGTCTTAAAAGGTGTCAAACAACACTAGGTGTGTCATTTTCCGAAACCGTATCAGTTATTTCGTTTTCCTCTACAAAAAGACCTTGAGAGAACGAAAAAACTACTAGGTTGCCTACAACCGATAAACTAGAGACCAAGGAGACTGAAAAGATTTAGGTCGAACTTGTAGACCTTCAAGTATCAAGTGTATGACAACTTCGGACCGAACCTCTTAAAAGTCGTAATGAAACGGTCGTACACTCTACTCACGTTAACACACCATTAAACTTGTAAGAAACCGTAACGGAAAGAAACCCGAACCTTACTTTTGACTGGAAAAGGTCAGGACACCGGTGACGACTCAAACGGTTTAAACGACCATATAACTCACGTCGTGAAAGTGTCATAGTAGAAATTCCTAAACTTTATCGAGTTGACCTTAAGGTAGTGGAGGTGATCGAAACGAGTATCACTACGAAGGATTCCGGGTGAACTGAAACGTAAGGTCCTACAGACCTAGATCTACTCACTAGTGTAGTAACACCAAAAGACCCAGTACTTCTAGATAAAACATATCAAGAAGACACACAAGAACGGTGGAGAAGAATTATAGAAGATGAAGATAATCCAGGTATGGTAAAGACAGGAAATAACACGAGAAGAAACGTTCTTTACAAGGGAACCATAGAGATTAAAAGAACTTCTCTAGAGATCAGAAAGGGTAAGATAAAAAAAGGAGATAAAGAAACGTGACTAGTGATCCTTCCGAAAACATAGAGAGGAACTATAAGAGACCTTGAGACCTAAGTTTACCCATATAGAAAGGAAAGGAGGAAACGGAAAGTGAAGAGAAGAAAAGAGTCGATAAACATTCCGGAACAGTCTGTTGGTAAAACGAAAAAACGTAAAGAAAAAGAACCCCTACCAGAACTAGTACCGGAGGAGATGTTACAGTGTTTGGAGGTAGGTATCAAGAAGTCCGTGAGATAGTCTAGATTAGGGAACTTAGACAAACAGTGAAGGTGACATATTAGTATATTTCACCATGTCTCGATACCAAAAAGGTCATCAAAACATACCTACACTGTCAACCTGATATTTCTTTCGACTCACGGTTTCTTAACTACTACGAAAACTTGACACCACAACCTCTTCTGAACTCTCAGGGAACCTGACTTCCTCTAGGTTGGTCAGGTAGGATTTCCTCTAGTCAGGACCCACAAGTGACCTTCCTGACTACGACTACGACTTTGAGGTTATGACACCGGTGAACTACGCTTCTTGACTGAGTAACCTTTCTGGAACTACGATCCTTTCTAACTCCCGTCCTCCTCTTCCCCTGTTGTCTCCTGCTCTACCAGTCTACCGTAGTGGTTGCACTACCTGTACCCAAACTCATCCGAGACCCGCAACCACTACCTGTCTCTTCGGATCGTACGATGTCAGGTACCCCAGCGTTTCTCAGTCTGTGTTGACTCGTTGACTTGACTTGACTGAGTAGACGTATAGAGTCCAATGACTATAAAGAGGGACGTTAGAACTAAGGTCGAACACGAAGTAGGTCAGACCTTAAAGTGTACTACATGAGTCGTATATACAATTTATTCGTCCCACTGTTATATGTCGGAACTACGTGAGGAAAGGGTTAAACCTTGGTCAGGTAACAAGGTATTCGGAGTTCGTTTGTTACCTTTTTATAATTTTCCTCTAAAAAAAATCTTGACGTATAGACGTGTCGGTTAGGTATTCTGAGTAGATGAAAAAGGGGTAGTCTTACTTCAGTACTATCAACTCGAGAGTTCAAGATTTTTTGTAATAAGTACCGTGGTTTACAACGTAAACCATTTTGAAATAGTAATTAACCAAAACTACCTCACGCAGATGACCTGTGCTCTTTCAAGATTTGTCAAGTACTTATTTTGTTTATATCCAGTCTGAAATTAAGTTGAAGTACTTAGGGTTTAGGGAAACGATGTGACCTTAAAGATAGTTTATAAATGAACTTTCCGTAATAAAAACAACAAAAACAAAACGAAACCACCATTTTTCTTCCTAGTCCTCTCTCCCAATGTCATAGTTTACATAAGTTTAGTCTTTAGGGTGTTTTCGAATTGAGTCCCTTGCACGGTATCTTTAGGTTGTGCATCTAAATTTAAAAATCTTTGTTTACGGTTTTTGATTGATGATGTCTTGGTTAGTGTACCATTCCCTAAATGTGGATAATAAAGTAAACTAACTTTATTAGGGTTTACCTATACTTCGTCAAAGATAATAGGGATAAGCACCCTCGGTTTCGAGCCTCCTAAATTTGTTGACCTCTGGTAATTTGTGCACCAATCGCTCCCCGACCTTCCGTAGGCTCCAGGTGAGAAGTCGCCATAACGATGAAGGGAAGAGTACTTTCAGGAGAGTTCCTCCAGTTCCAATGTTTTATTTGTATTCATAGACGGGTCAAGTGTTTTCGACCGAGAGTAAGACATACCACGCACCCCGTTTCAGTGTAGTCAGCACAGACTGAGAAACACTGGGACTGACATCGGGTGGTCCGGGGAGACAGGTACCCTAAGAGGTCCGTTCTTAGGACCTCACACAAAGGTACGGGAGGAGGTCCCCTAAGAGGGGTGGGTGCCTAACTTGGACGTAGAGAGAACAGAGGCCGTAACTGTCCGCCCAAGAAATGGTGGTCGTCGCGGTGGACCCTACAGGGTACGACGTACCCGGTCATAATTTTGTTCGTTTTGTGCGACTATACCCAGTCGTGGGTTCCTGTGTGCAGTTAAAAGGAAAGATGAACCTGTTAGTGTAGGTAATTTACGAGGGACAAAAGGGGTCCCTCGTAAATCTATCGTTCCTTTGGACCTTCTGAGACCAGGACCGACAGAAAGTGTGTCCGAAGATGTGACACATCGTCGACCGAAAGTCTCTTCCTGACTCGATTCCACACTTCCGTCTCTCTCCGGACTAATGTCACCGCTAAGAAAAACGTGATTTACATTGGACTCCGTCTGTAGAACGGTCTGTCAAGTGTACCGAGTATAGTAAATTATGACCGTTACTGAAATACCAATCCATAATAACAAGTGGATAAAATTTCTACTCTTTTAACTCCAATTGTCAAACGAGTACGAATTCAAATAATAGTATTTACATCAATATGTAAATCGAGAGGTACTTCACTGTGTTCTAATCAACTAATGTACGACAAGTGTTTGTCCTTCTTAGAAGACTTTCTCTCAAGACCTTAAAGAACTCCCAAGACCTTTCTTTAACGACTTTCACTACCGTAGGGACCATGGGGCACGTTGTGTCCCACATGACACCCGGAAGTTCTTGGTGTCCAGTCCATCAAGGAACCACCAGGTACGATAATGACGGATCCTGGACCTAAGTTAAGGACCAGTCCCTTGATTCTAAGGTGGTCGGAGTGTCGGTTTTCTTTTTTTTTTTTTTTGTTTGTTTGTGACCGACTTGTTTGCTCACATTCATTTATGATCCCGACTACTTTGTCGGAGTGTGAGGTGGAGAGGTACGGACGGAGGGATCGGGAGTGGGTAACGGGGGAGAGTGTCGAGACCGGGCACGGACGATGAGTACGACCCGAGAGGGACGGTCGGGGGAACTCCGGGATGTGTCGTGGGACATGTGTCTGCACGAGTGGGATTAGTGTACTTGAGACTGGATTCGAAGGTTACTTCGTCTGCCAGTCGGAGGCGTCGGTCCGTAAATCTTAGAAGATCTAGTGTCTTTCTACTTGAGGTGTCTTTAAAAGATCTGGGTCTTGAGTGATTTTCTCGTTTTGGACCGACGTCTTTGTCGAAGATTGTGTTTTGAGGTCCAATATTAATGTAAAAGAGTTTGACCACAGTAGACTTGGACCGATTTCAACTACTCAGTCTTCAGTTTTCAAGATGAAGACGAGTCTCGTTTCATGTTCTTACCCAGACCCATCCCTGACCGCGTCGGGGAGACGGTCCAGTCTCGGTACACGATTTTGTGTCTAAATCGAAACCGACAGACTGAAGAATGTTTTTCTGGAAGAATATAGTTCTCTTTCTTCCTTTCGTTAAGTCAAAATGGACGTTTGTGACAATCCTCTGATGCCACTTCCTCTCCCCGACCTTAAAGTAGTCCGTGAGTCACTAGTTAGTTATCTATCGTCAACATTTTTAACCAAAAACCGGTGTATTAGTTGTAAGAAGTAAATTCGTGTGAAGTCTACAGTAAGAGATTAGACTTTCGTAACGTTCCCAGATAACTATTACGAAAACTTTTAATTAAGTGAATTTTTCTATGTTTACTTGAATAAATGTTCCATCTTTCCCTGGGTGTCTATGTCTTTTGTCTGTACCAAGGGTTCTCCCTTTCCCCTCTTCCTATTTACTCCTCAAACCCTAATTTTATATGCACGATGATATATATTTTATTTGTTGGTTGTTCCTGGGTGACATATCGTGTCCCTTGATAGAACATTGTTGGATATTCCCTTTTATTAGACTTTTTCTTATCTAAATATCTTGACTTAGTGACACGACATATAGACTATGATCGTGTTGTAACATTTAGTCATTTATTTATTTATGTTATTTTTAGATTCTATTTATTTTTTGTTAGTAAGTAAATTTCGTCACTTATTTTATACTTTGTTGAGTTTCCACTTTTTTAAAGGATTAGCTACTTTCGTTCCATTTGATATACTACTGTATAATTTGAGATGACCGTTTTTAAATTAATCTTCCTAATCTTTATCATCGACGGGGTGTCTCGCTCAGTGTACCCCAGGAACTCTCCTTTGACTCCGGTCGCGAAATCCCTCGGTCCCCTCCCACTGCTGTTCAAGGGACCGACCCTTCAATGTTCAGTCTAGGTAGAGTGTGGTTTCGAACGATCACTGAACGGAATCTTCAAGGAGTTTGAACGACTGCAGTGCTTGCGAATTCGAGTAAACAAGTACTCAGGTTTCTGAATTCTCCCAAGATTCGTGAGTCAGTATCAACGTGAAACCGACTTAGCCTTATATTCAGTCGGAAATTTCGAAATTCTGTTTGGACTACAAAGAGGAAGTACGATTTATATGTGACATGTCCCGTAGGAAAAGTTTTGGTCGATGAGGCATCAAACGCCCGAATGGATGTTTAATTTTAGTGGACTTCCCGAGTTGGATGGTTTCGGACCCGGAATCGATGCGTACTCTTAGAGACCCTCACCTCGCACTTTAAAGAGAATTCTTGGTTACTGAAGACGATAATTCTACACGACCCCGTTCACTGGACGGAATCACTAGAGATGTTCGTAACACCCCTGTGTAAATGACGTCGAGACTTAGTGGGTCCCCTGAATTTGTTTAAGGTCTAAAGTTGGGTACGAGGTCTGGGTAGATTGAGACTCCCACCCTGGGCCCGTAGAGATCGAATATTTCTAGAGGTCCACTAAGGTTACACGTCGTTCTCCCCTCGTGGTGTCGAAATCGTCGATTAATAAACGTGGCCTTCAAGTCAGGGAGTAAACCTGTCGTAGGGTCACCTGGTAGGTGGTCGTCGTGACACTGTAGTCGGTAACCGGAAAAAGAGGTCGAGGGACGGAACAGAGTTCCAACAACGACTGTGGGATCAGAAGGGTAGCAGTCAGTGTTCGCAGACAGGTGAATTCTCATTACGACGGACTGAGAGGGGAACCAGGAAGGCTTAGTAAGGACGATAACCTACTAAGTAGAGTATGTTTGTCCCTTGTACCCAGTAAGAGAGTGATGAAAGTTAAAATAATAGAGGTGAAGGAAAAGAGTGAATAAGTGTAAAAGTTGTGACAGTGAAGAAGACTGGAACAACTGATATACTCCAACTCCGACAAGACCCGTGACTTTGGACCCGGTTTTCGATGTCACACCGACTTTGATTGGGCTGTAAGGTCCTGAGACGGTAAGTGACCGCCCCCCGTCTCGACAATAGGAGAAACGAGATCTGGTCCCAGGGTTGGAAAGACCGTGGTCCCTAGTCAAAGGACCTTCGGTTAAAAAGATGCTTACCACCATCCGCTCCCGTCCTCCTTGCCAAAGTCCTACTAAGTTCGCATAATGTAAATAACACGTGAAATATGGATAATAATAATGTGGTCGAGGTTCCAGTCTAGTCGTCCGTAATTTAGGGTCTCCAACCCCTGGAGACGACATCTCCCATCAAGACGAATGTCGACATTTACAAGTGTACTTTTCAGAATTTTATCTCCTCGAAACCCGAGGGAAAGGAACTCTTCGTTTCGAGTCTTCTAATAGGGTTTTGAGCGATTCGTGTGAGAAACTGACTATTGTTTATGTCAAATCTTCTTATTTTTGGAAACGTGTAAAGTCAAGATTTGAAGACTTAATACATTTGGAAGAATGTTTCCTGTATTCACTTTTTTTGATGTGACTTTTGTTGTACGAAAGAAAGGTCGTTATAAATATACGTTTTCTTCGTCGTACATAATACTTCTATAAGAGAGTTTCTCGTTCAGTACACAACTAATTTCAAAGGACTTTTCTATATGATGAAACCTGATGCTTACTTACCGACTGTCTTAATTAGGTGTAGAAATGACACTTTTGGTAGGGGAAAGATCCGTGTGTGTTGTAGTCACCTTTTTTTTTTTTTGTCAAGTTCCTTGACTTTTTTACATAAACGAACTATTTTATGAAGGACATGATGCATACTGAAATAAGTAATGAAACGGTTTACATAAGGTACGATAGAGTCTAATAAAGACGTTTTGGCAGTTACCTTTTGGACGTCTGTTATTTAAGCCTCAGATGCCACTCTTTTTGTCTAGATTGAAGGGATCTTTAATATTTTACATTGTTATTAAATGAGGTTATTAAAAATACCCTCTCTAGTTCTGATAACTAAAAATTTTATTCCACAGGTGGTCACAGGATTCAATTAAAGTTAGGAGATGGATTATTGACCATCAACTCTTCCTTAAAATCCTATTATAAATTTTCAATTAATTTTTGTCACATTCGTAAGTACAGTCAGTTCGTACCGGAGACGAGATTTACGTAAGTTTACGTACAGTGGAACTGGACATTGTGTCTTGACATTTTTTAAAACCAGTTATATTTAGTTTACATGTGATTAAATAAGTCGTCCAAAGGACCATAGACTTAGTTGTAATCTTTAGATTGGTCATAAACAATAAGACGATAACTGTTTTCCTTCGTATAAATTTACTATTGTTCATGAGTACCCACAGTAAACCTTCAATTTAACAAGGGGTTCCTGTCAGAGACATTTGTAGATGTAAATTTCCAGTAAATGGTGGTGTAATACCTGTTGACAACGTAAATAATCGTGTTCGAGCTATCAAACCTTCGACGTCGGTAGTTAAAAATGACTGTTACTCTAGATTAACAAGTGATTGTTATTTGTTCCTTTTGTCTGGTAGAGATATTTGAAAATAAGGGACGTGATACTAGTGAAAAGTTTTTACCTTCATATTTGAAAGGTATCATACATAAACTTCCCGTTTGAAAGGTTGACATCCTTCCTGATTTAGTATCAATTTTATTTAGAGTCTAGTAGTTTATATTCTCGAGTAGAAGAGTACAATGAAGGTAGACTTATTGTTGTTTTCCCTCTTGTTGTAGTGTTACAAATATATGCCTATTTCACAGACTAAAATGAAAATCTTCTTTTACACTACCACGGGTCTATCAGTCAATTTGTAATGAGATCCACAAAGATACTTTCACAAAACCCTACTCTAATTATAAATTTGACCACCCAACTTATTTCGTTCAACGGGAGGTATTACAGTACCCGGAGAAACCTAAAACCTGTGTTATATACGGTCACGGAAACGGTTACTTGATTTTTCGACGATCAAAACTCACCTGAGATCTTGTTCCCCTCCGAGACGTTAACCAGGACGACGACAAGTTGTACGAAATGGTCAAGGTACTGCTAGGTCGTATAGACTGCCACGGTCTTCCCGTCCTCGTGTACGCCTGTTACAAACCTCGGAAACCGTCCTGGAACATCCGAGTAGTGTCGGGTCCGGAAATGCTAAGATCTCGTTTCAGGACGGTGGGAGACGCCTATGGTTGAGAAGGAAACTCTTTGTCGAAAAATGGACGATGACTCGGACTTGTTTCGAACGTGTGAATCAGTACCTGGTTCAATGGTTCGTGGGACTCGACAAGGAGTACTTGACCCACAATGGACTCTGAGCGGTCCGATATTACGACCCGTGTGTGTCGTTGTGAAGTAGTAGTTTAGTTTCACCATGGCGACACTACCCCGGGTTCTCCCGACACTGCCAGGTTCGTTCAATGAACTTCTTCACCGGGTTTACCGGGTACCAAAGGTGAGGTCGATATGATGTAAGACAGAGGATCAGATTGGAGACCGGAGAACCCCCTTAAGGAGTACTAGTTCACTATCTTCTGAGCTCGGACCAGATGTCTATCGACTTCGAGGTTATATAACCAGTGTACTAAACTTGTCACTAAGTGACCTTTTCTGGGACTACGACCCTTTCTAACTTCCGTCCTCCTCTTCCCCCACTGTCCTACTCTACTAGCCTACTGTAGTATCTGAGTTACCTGTACTCAGACTCGTTTGAAGTCCTTTCTTTCCCTTCGGAGCGTACGACGTCGGGTGTCCCAACGTTTCTCAGTCTGTGCTGAATCACTGATTTACTACTGGTACTACCGTCTACCAGGACGTGGTTTCCGTCCGCAATGGACTTTCACGTGTGGACGTTGTTTTATTCGGGGAAAGTCCCTGTAGGTCCCTGTTGCGACCACTTCCCTTTAGGTGGGCTTCTTAATCTTATTAAAATTAGTAAGTTACGTGAACCACCAAGTGAGTCGATCCTTCCTCTTTATTGGTCTACAATGGAAGGTACGATGGTGTAAGTATCCAACACTCGCTACTAGACCGACCTACTAGTCTCTTGCCCTTTCTTGTGCTGACCTTTTACGACTGTTCCTGCACACTTCTTCCCGTACACCGGTCTGGAGAGGTTGTCCCGTCTCGTCACTGTCGCGAATAGTCACCGACATCGGTCCAACCGGAACCACTTACCTTCCAGTACGTATTGGAGGTAGGGACGGTGATACGGAACAAGTATTCGAGGAATCCCTACTCTCTTTCCCCACCGACCCCTTTCTTCGACTGCACGTAGATGTCTTGTCCAGGAGGATAGGTGCACTGATGATTTTAGGAGGAGACGACTCCAGCGGGAAGTCACTCGTAAGTGTGCCCTGTGTTTATAGAAGTACAAAAAACGGGGAAGTCTCTCCAGACAGGTTGTCTGTCATTTCTTGGACAGAAATGGTAGTCATGGCCGAAAATAGTTGGAAAAAGTAAAACGGATAAGTTTAATGGTTTTTTTCGTTTTTGAGTAGAAGTTGAGACGGGAAGAAATTAATGGTCACTTTGATAACATAGTATACAAAAACCAATAAACACGGAGACTATAAAGACAGGAGAATTTTCGTTTGTTTATGAGAGTAATGAACATCATGAAGGTCCTGTTGTAAAGTAGACCCGTAGATGTCGCTATGATTTGGTAAGTTGGGTGGGAAGTTTGAGGTCGGGTGGGGGTGGTGGATGGGAGGAATGTTGGTGAGTGTGAAAAGTAGGAAGGGGTCCGGGAAAGAACTTGGACTTTACTAGAAGGAGGGGAAGAGTTTGACCGTTTGGAAGGTAGTAGGAAGGTCCTGTTGGAACTTCAGTCGATGAGACGTGTGAGTTGTGGTCACGTAACGGACTCTCTCCTCTCTGTATATTCTTGGTATTCTTACTTAAAGACGAGATGACACGAACACATTATGGTACCCAAGACATTAAGACTTTTATTCTAATTCAAGGTGATCGTTCTATCCCTCTTCCGCTACCGTGGGGTGAGGTCATGAGAATGGACCTTTTAGGGTACCTATCTCCTCGGACCATCCGACGTCAGGTACTCCAGCGATTCTCAACCCGTGCTGACTCGCTGAAGGGAAAGTGAAAAGTGAAAGTACGTAACCTCTCCTTTACCGTTGGGTGAGGTCACAAGAACGGACCTCTTAGGGTCCCTGCCCCCTCGGACCACCCGACGGTAGATACCCCAGCGTGTCTCAGTCTGTGCTGACTTCGCTAAATCGTCGTCGTCGTCGTCGTTCCGTCTCTCTTGTACCTTCCATATCTTCTCTCTCTTCGAGTATCAAAAATTTTGTTGAAGATTTAAGGATTTAAATAGATTTAAGCTTCTTGATTCTTTTTCGTCTACCACTCTGAGTTGGGTGTATAACCAAGATGGAATCTTATTTTTAATATTCCACTTTTGGACGTCATTAGACACAAAATTTATTTTTAGTTGTTCTCCTGTCGGTACATAAAGTTTATGGGTGTGATGAGGGAATTCGCCCCCACCCCTTCCCCTACCCCACCCCCGCGCCACCCCGCCCCGCCCTTGATCTTCCCCTTCTTTCTGACAAAGTTTATGCGGGTTAGATCAGTAGTCTTAAGTCGGTCGTTTGATGTACCTCTATGACACACGGATAGTCTAACCGTTTTTAGGTTTTCGGACTGTTGTATGAGTCAACCGTTCGGACACTCCTTTGGTCATGAGAGTATTTGACGATACCCTCACGTCTCAGCGTGTTAGGGTCCTTCTCTTAAACTGTTATGGACCGTTTTAATGTATGGGTAAACGGAAAACTAGAGTATTGGGTGACGGCCCTTAGATTTCTCTGTGACTGTTTGTGTGTTTTTCTTATACCTGTTCCCATCGCTACGTCGGTTGTTGTCTTTCGTTTCCCGATATCTTTTCTTGTGCCCTAGAGGCGTATGCGGGCACCCCAGTAGAGGTCC
The DNA here is from genome assembly GCA_006410555.1 of Capra ibex. Taxonomy (NCBI): domain Eukaryota; kingdom Metazoa; phylum Chordata; class Mammalia; order Artiodactyla; family Bovidae; genus Capra; species Capra ibex. Next base: position 1,513,126 of record SJYO01041148.1, on the reverse strand, counting down.
TATATGACAATGTGATTTTTTTTTTTTTTTTTCCGTCCTCCTTCTTCTACAGAATCACAAGATGACAAGTTAGATTCTTTCTCTCATCCCCTTGTTCATATAAACATAAACACGTATATATAAACTTTATATTCCTATTTGGTATTGAAAAAAGAATTACCTGCAGCTACCGTGGGAGAATCCCACTTCTCCTGTGTTTGTCTTCGATCTAAAGGCGTCTATCTGGACTGCGTCGTCTATGAAATGTGTTCGAGTTTTGTTTTAATTAAAAATTTGTAGGGACCACCGAGTCTGTCATTTCTTAGACGTTACGTGCCCTGGACCCAAACTAGGAACCCACCCCTTCTAGGGGACCCCTTCCCTTACCGATGGGTGAGATCATAAGAACGGACCTCTTAAGGTATCTGTCTTCTCGGAACACCCGATGTAAGAACCCAACGTTTCTCAACCTGTACTGACTCGCTGATTGTGAAGTTGTGCATTGTTCTCATACTCTTACCCATCGATCAACCACAATAGTCTCCGACTGGTGTCCCGAAATTGTAAGAGCTTAGACTCATACGTCTGTCCTAGGGTCTTGGTTGCCCAGTGTCTATTGCTCCCTGTTGACATAACTCTAAAAATCACACCCTCTTTCTTCTGTGTCAACTTCTGTGTTCTCTGATTCTTCTATTTAAAGATGGAACTGGTGTCTTTTTCCAGATCTTTAGAGGTGTTTGGGTCAATCGGGAACCTTCGGGACCCCCTACTCAAGGTCCTCGGGGTCCGTTGGAGTGTGAGACACATACGAGTTCAGGAAGTGTATTTTCCCGTGTCATGTCCCCCGTGTTAGTCGAGAGGTATACCCGGGTAAACCGTAGGCCTCAGTTGTTTGACGCTTTTCCAAAACCAACCAACCTACCCACGCTTCGGGTGTCTCTGGGTCTTTCGACTGACACACATAGAGTACAGGTCTAGTACCAGGGACTTAGTAAAGGGTGATTTCCCTTGGTCCCTGGTAATCTCTTTTTCGATTAAGGTTTAGACCCCGACCTTTCCATTTTCTAAATGACCCTTGTAGAACAATATGATCTTTCGTTCCTTCAGTTGTTTCTGTATGTTAACTTTTAATCTTGTCTGTGTATATTTCGTTTTATTGGCCTTTAGCGTAATTTTTAGACTTACTCATGAACGTTTTGGTTGTATTCTTTTGTTCCATACACGGACTACTGAGTGAACAAAACCTCTCCACGTCACCCCTTACGTTCTCTTACCTCTTGTACCCTTCACACATAGGGGTGCGGGAGGTCTTCTGTCGGATTGTAAATACATTTTTGTAATCAGCGATCCTAGAACCTCCTTTTTTACATCATTTATTCCGATTTTTTGATTTAGACTTAACTTGTGTGGCAGTTTTCGACATTATTCTGATACTCAACCAATTTACATTGACAAGGAAGACATCATGAAGTTTCATAGATGTTCTTCAAACAGAATATGTTGTGTTTATAAATAAGACCTGAAACCAAATGTAATAATTCAGTGTAATTTTTTGAAATTTTTTTTTCATTGGAAGTTCCGTCAAGTATGAACTTTATTATACTTATTTAGTACTTGTATCGATCTCTGTCGTAAGGAATGTGAAACATTTCTAAGAAAGGGGTAGGAATTTGGTAGGATGTTTCATCCATGTCTGTCTGGAGTAAAATAACGTGAAACGTATTTGACGTAAAAAAATTTTTAATTTCCAAACACCGTTGGGATACACTTTGTCCAGATAATCGTAGTAAAAAGGTTGTCGTAAACAAGTAAAGCACAGGCACAGTGTAAAACCATTAAGCACGTTATAAAGTTTGTAAAAGTGATGATAATAGAAATAATGTCACTAGACACTAGTGACTAGAAACTACAATGATGACGGTTACAAACCCCCGTAGTGTTTGACACGGGTCTATTCTGTCGTGTGAATTGCCTATTTACAATTCAAACTGACGAGGTGTTTGACTGGTAAGTGGTAGAGAGAGGGAGCGGAACCCGGAGGGATCAGGGACTCTGTGTCGTTATGTGTGTTATCCGTCTTGGACCTTAGTCTGATTAATTTTTAGGATGTTATCGGAGATTCACATGTTCACCTTCCTTCTCAGTGTGTAGACAGTGAAATTTGGTTTTCGGTCTTTACTACTTTCGAATCACTCCTTTCATACGACTTTCGGTTCAATTCGATTTTTGATCTGGAGAAGGTGGTTTGTCGCTCGGTTCGAACACTTAACGTTTCCTGTTCAAGAACTTCCTCTAATTTTTACGATGAGGTCACTTGTATGTTTGCTAGTTTTTCCATTTGTCAAAATGACGACTGTGCCTCTTTCTACATTACCAGACCTATCTGATAGTGTGGTCGGTGTTGTAGAAAATTCGGTTTCGGATTAAGTTTGTTCCGGGGTTGAGAGAAGTCAAGACACTTCCGGCTCCCTCCAATCCTTCAACGTCTTCTCTTCAAACTTCGATCGTCGCAAACGAAGTACTCCGACTTCCTTTCTTCAGAGGTATTGTAGTCTCACGTTCCACTTCGTCATTCACGACTACACCTTGGACGCCGTTCAATAGGTCTTGTAGGTCGATTCCATTACTTACTTCTACTTCCACCACCGTCATGTGTCGTCTGAAACTCACATCCACTTTGTCGGAAAATAACCTTCTCCTACAGTAGATCCCGAAGGGTATCCGTCTCTCCTCTTCAGTTCCGGACCGACGTTTCGAGTTTCCCCTCCCACTTGGAGAACAATCCCCGATTACGTTTACCACTAACTTCTATTTCAGTTACGAGGAAGTGATAATGCTTTCAGGAACTCTTAATCGAATTAGATGAGACGGACAAGAGAGATTTACCTTGTCGTTTCGACTCCACTGTCATGTACAACTGTTGTACCGAATACTTTGTGAAATTCGGGTGACAACTCCGGATGACGAGTCTTTTTTTCTAAGGAAAGTTTTATACTGACGAGTAACTGTTACGTGGACCAGTGGACTTTCGAGACTACCTCTGGTTCTCTAAGTATGACAAAAGGACGGACGATTGTGTTGTAGATAGATATCGGACACAGTGCCTAATTCCTCGTCAAAGTTGGAAGTTCAGAATGAAGAATTCTTTATATAAAACATTCTGATATCGCCGGTGTCTGTCACTAAGGAGACTATCTAGACCGATCCGTTTCATTTGACTTTTGGAGACCTTTCCTAAGTGGTAAACTGTACGGTGATTCCTGTAAGTACTAATTACCATTCTTCAGTTTTGTAGTTATATTGGTCTACAGACCTTCTTCCGCTAAGGTTGGGAAGTACCTACTGAAACTCTGTAGGTTCGGAGGTCACCTCCTCCAGTGACACCTACATAACCTTTGTCGTTCTTTCGCTCTTCACCTCGGACTTCTTCACTGACTTGACGACATTAGAGTACTCTTCTATATTTGCCTACTCCTCAACGAAGAATACTCGTTGTCTTCACCAAAGAACTCTACCTTAGATGAGAGTCACTTCTACGATACTTCTAACAACTTTACTGTCGTTGCCTAAATCTTTTACTGTATTTGACTCAACTATTTCGTCGTTGTCCCACACTCTCCTGACTGAGGCTAAAACTTTCTTCAAGACACCCATTTTAGGACAGTTTGTCGTAACGGACGACCTCTCTTTAGTAAGTACTTTCCTTCTCAAGTAGTTACGTCTTTGAAGTGACAACAGAATAAAATTCTTTATCGGTTTCGTGGGGTTGGAAGTTGTTGGTAGTGAGGCTAGCCAGTCGTCTGTGGTTGTAGTACCGTTCTGGACGCTGGTCATATTTCTAATAGTAAGCGACTTCCGAGACTACTTTCACTCGTAAAAATCGTCACTCCATAAAAAAATCAATTCCACATATTTAACCAAAAAATCCGTATTACGATGGTGAGTGAATTATCTGATGACCTCTTCCTTTACCGTTGGGTACGGTCATAAGAACGGACCTCTTGGGACACCTGTCTCCTCGGACCACCCGATTACAGGTATCCCAGTGTGTCTCAACCTGTACTGACTTCGCTGAATCGTACGTACGTGCGTAACCTCTTCCTTGACCGTTGGACGAGGTCATAAGAACGGACCTCTCAGAGTCCCTGTCTCCTCGGACCACCCGACGTCAGATACCCCAACGTGTCTTAACCTGTACTGACTTCGTTGAATCGTCGTCGTCTTATATTTATATTAAAAATATCAAGACCCTTTGGTCTTGTAAACACACTGATCTAAACTCTATAAACGAAATGACACCATTGGACCTTGACTTGAACTTTGTTGAGACTCCATACGGACATGACCGTGGGGTGAGGTCATGAGAACCGACCTTTTAGCGTACCTGCCTCCTCGGACCATCCGACACCAGGTACCCCAAGGATTCTCAGTCTGTACTGACTCGCTGAAGTGAAAGTGAAAAGTGAAAGTACGTAACCTCTTCCTGTACCGTTGGGTGGGGTCACAAGAACGGACCTCCTAGGGTCCCTGCCCCCTCGGACCACCCGACGGTAGATACCCCAGCGTGTCTCAGCCTGTGCTGACTTCGCTGAATCGTCGTCGTCGTACGGACATGATCATAGGAGAAGACAACAAATTAACGATTCAACACAGGTTGGGAAAACCTTCNCTCGGACCACCCGACACCAGGTACCCCAAGGATTCTCAGTCTGTACTGACTCGCTGAAGTGAAAGTGAAAAGTGAAAGTACGTAACCTCTTCCTTTACCGTTGGGTGGGGTCACAAGAACGGACCTCTTAGGGTCCCTGCCCCCTCGGACCACCCGACGGTAGATACCCCAGCGTGTCTCAGCCTGTGCTGACTTCGCTGAATCGTCGTCGTCGTACGGACATGATCATAGGAGAAGACAACAAATTAACGATTCAACACAGGTTGGGAAAACCTTCGTAGACTTTATTAGTTTTAAACTAAATTAGGTATGTCCAAGTATAGATTATTGTGCGGACGGAGCAAAAATCTCTGTGACACGATGTCGGACCCTGATGTTTGTGTCGTAGTAAAGTTTCGTCTGCCTTGATTTACGTAACACATAGGACCTACTCTAGGACCTTGTCTTTTTCCTGTACTCACCTTTTTAACCACTTTAGGTTTCTCAGACCTCAAATCAATCAATTGTTCCATGACCACGATCAAAGGAACCAAACTGTAATGGTACCGTTACCTACTACAATTTTTCCTTTGATCCACTCGCCATATACCTTGACAACCATGATTAAAACGTTGAAAAGACGTTTAGATTTTAATAAAGTTTTAGTTTTCGAATATATTTTTCTTAGCTAGTTAAAGATTCGTGGTAGGAACGTTTTAAGTTAGTAGAACATTTTAAAACTTAAAGGTTCACTTACATCGTAAGATAAACAATTACCAGTTCTTATAAAAGTTTGACGAACAGAACAGAAAGTCTCATTCCTTGTATGTGCACCAACTGAATTAATGAGTTGTGTGCAAATTACAAGCAAATACGATCCTCAAATGGTACACACTCCGTGACACGGTCGATACGGGAGCAATATGCCTCCGGAAGCCGTAGTTTCTACGAATATTTCTTTCCCACTGACCTTCCATGACAACACCCGTAACACCGGAGTGGTAGGAAGACTCGAAGAGGGTGACGCCACAGGTGTCCCAATCCACCGGTCTTACTTGACTGGAGTAAGGATCGAGGTCTCTACGGGGGATTGATAAAAGGTAGACCAATTGAATAGGAACGGTACCACTGTCATTATTTGTATCACTTCTGTCGGTTAGTCGTGTGTCTTAGGGGGACCGTTGCCGTAGGCAACTCCTTGGTTGATCCCTATTACTCTATGTTTCCTTCTTTCCACGGGAACGAGACTTCCTCGTAGGAGAGAAGGAGACCTACAACATCTTATGTTACGAAAACAAAAAAAATTTAGACTTCGTACAATGGTAAAACAGTGATCCACCTTCAATGAGATTCCTACTTCCATTTGTCTCTCTCCTTCACCGATCCGGGGGAATGAGTTAGAGAGCCTGAGTAAGAGTGTTTATATTTTACCATCATTATTAAGAACGGTGTCTAGTGACAATTGAGAGTCCGTTATAGATGTGACCCCAATATAATTTTTGTTGTTTTTATTGATTCAACGATTGGAACATCATTATAAATGAAAAACCAATACAAAGAAATTTCAGATCGACTGTATAAGTGTCATTTTATAAATGTCCACTTTAAAATAAAACCTAAACGAAATTTTATGACGTATTAACAAAATTTACCTTCTTACTTTCCACCACTTACTTTATTCATAACATTTTATAACTTCCACTCATTACTCGTTTACCGTCAAGTAATATAACAAGTTAAACACATAAAATTAGGTCTTTGATAATTCCATTGATAGGGATGATAGGGTTCGAGAAGGGACCACCGATTCTCCAATTTCACAGACGGAAATTACACCCTCTGGACCCAAGCTAGGGACCCAGTCCTTCTAGGGGACCTCTTCCTTTACCGTTGGGTGAGGTCATAAGAACGGACCTCTTAGGGTACCTCCCTCCTCGGACCACCCGATATCAGGTATCCCAGCGTTTCTCAGCCTGTGCTGACTCATTGAAATGATTGATTGATTGATTAGGGATGTATCTAGAGCTATAATACTGATACATGTATACCTCCACGGAATACGTGATTCTTTGTACTATCTTTTATTTAGTCATTTTCTTAACTCTAGAGTTCTTTTTCTGTCTAAACATATTCGTGTTGTGTGAGTTAGTGTGTGTATATTAATTTTGTCTGAACTTTTAGATTAAGTTACGGAACTGAAAATGTTGATACCTTTTACTTTAGATTATGTAAGTCTGAAAATACAACAAGGGACTTGTCAGAAAGATCAAAAGAAATCAAAAAGCCAGCACAGACTGAGAACGTTGGGGTACCTGATATCGGGCGGTCCGAGGAGACAGGTACCCTAAGAGGTCCGTTCTTATGACCTCACCCAACGGTAAAGGAAGAGGCCCCCTAGAAGGGTTGGGTTCTTAACTTGGGTCCATAGGATGTTACGTCCGTCTAAGAAATTGTTGACTCGATACTCCCTTCGGGTAAAACAAAAATGATTGGTACATAGACTTTTGTCTTTTATAGTTATGATCGGATATCCTACCCGTGGGTCCTGGACGAATGAGAGTACAGGTTACCTGACGAGGTAGGAGAGGACCTTTCCCGTCTCAGGGTGGGTCACGAAACGAGGTACATTTCGCAGATGAGAAAAAAGAGAAGACGGAGTGTGGGCACCCAAAGGAACAACGAGACCGAGGACACGACTCTTCCCGAAATGGAAGTCAGGACGGAGGAAGGAGTGAAAATGTACGAAAAGGACTCTTCTCGTAGTTGTATATACCAAAAAAGGTAGAAACTACGATTTTCTGGGGGACCTCGGTATAAAGATCGGAACTGGAGAGATACATAGGACTTAAGGTCTTGTTTTATCGAAGTAACCGGTGTTTTTCCGGGTTGTCCGGGGGTTTACTTTGACTGACGTACAGTCAAGAAAAGACCAGGGACCGTTGGGACAAGCGTCCTCAGTGGGACTACGGAGTGTAGATCAGTGGTCTGGGACCCCTAAGGACATTCTGGGTGGGGGAAGGGACGGGTCAACGGAATCAAGTCGGGAGTAGGAGAAGAAGAACCAGTAAAACGTTCGTAGAGGAGGTACTAATTACGAGGTCCCAGTAGGAAGATTTACGTTTAGATCAGTACAATGAAGGAAGGAATTTTGAGGTCGCTGCAGGGTACCAGACTTCGACTTCAGGTCTGGGGAAATGCCAAGAGTTCCGATCGCTCGACCAGAGAGGTGTGGAGAGAGGTAGTCCTTAGTGAGCCGTGGTCGGGCCATGTTGAACTCTTCGACAAAGTGTGGAGTCCTAGTGACTTCGGGTCACTGAAGAGAGATGACTGGAAGAAGATAGTCTTCTGAGTTAGTAAGTGATAAATGTCACTTAAAAGTGATACCTATTTGGGACTTGTTATACGTACTCGGGCCCTGTTGTACCCATTCGTATCCTCTGACTGTAAGAGGATCGGAGTTCCTCGAATATCTGATCTTACCCTTGTCTATAATTTATTTCCGTGTCACCTCCCACGCCCCACCCCACCCTTCCCAACTGAACGTAAAACAATGTTATAGGAAAAGACGAAGAAACATTTGATGTTACTACATCTTCACAAGAAAAATAACAACGAAAACAAGCAGATAAACAAAACCACTTAGACCCTCAAATTTTACGGAAAGGGGAGGAGTGACCCACTTCTTTAAAACGGGGCGTGAAGGAGAAAAATCTTAAGTGTTAGGGTCGTTTTTGGAGTAGTCTAAAGTTTTCAGTCGTAAGGACTCGTGGGAAGGGGGTGGGGGTCGTGTGGTAGGATTCCGTCTCGTCTTGACGGGTCAAGGAAGAGAAGGAGTTCTGAGGTCGACTGTAATCGTGGGATTGAGAAGAGGTGGACCGGGGACGTCCTACCCGACTCTCAGGGGTTCCTTCCTTGTTCTAGGAAGGTGGTAAGTCAAGGGGTGGATTGCATGGGTCACGTCCGGGTGTCATTTACAAATTTATTAGTTTCCCGTTTGTAAGTGAGAAATTTCCATTTAATGAAACATGTGTCTCGTATTGAAACGTATACAAAAAAACTTATTGTCCCGAACTCGTTATGACTATTTTTGAATCTCCCGGTCTTCATGGGGGAAGATAAATTCCAAGATGTCTTTAGGATCATGGAACGTATTTTTCCGTACATATCCCTACAGAATAAAGTTGTATAAGCTGTATCAACGATTTTTTAATCTTCGTTTACAGTTACCGGTAGTCGTCTCTAGACACATTTGTTTAATACCATGTAAGGAAGGCACTTTATAAGGAAACGATAGTGATTCTTTCTATGTTAGGGCAGGTATAACCCTGGCTTTCTATCGGTATTCAATATGCTACTGTCGATATCACTTTAGAACGATAAATAAGATTTTTCCTTTTTTTTTTTGTACAAAAGTATCGTATCCCCCCGTTCAGAGATTCTTTAATGGGGATACGGAATAGAGACTCCCGTACCCTGTTCTTCGTTCCTCTCTTTTAGTAGGAGATGGATTTTACAGGATGGTGACTTAAACAATTTAACGTTTAATTATAAAGAATTTAAATTTCGTATCAGTGATTTCATTTTTACATTGAAAATGTCATTTTATATACAATAAACCTCTGAAGGGTTCACCGCGATCACCATTTCTCGGACGATACGGTTACGTCCTCTGAATTCTCTCAGACCAAGTTAGGGACCCAACCCTTCTTTACGTTTGGGTGAGGTCATAAGAACAGACCTCTTAGGGTACCTATCTCCTCGGACCTCCCAATATCAGGTACCCCAGCGTTCCTTAACCTGTGCTGACTTCGTTGGATCGTGCGTGCGTGTATGTACTAAAATGGATCCTTTTACTCTAACCTTGACTCTAATTTGAAAATTTAAGACCCAAAAAACATTCTTCCACGATTGAAGGATCGTAGGTCTTATCTCTGGGTGTCGTCCGTGAGGTCAATTATGGACGACTTACTTATTTGACGGATCGTTAATGTTTTGACAATACGGTTCCTATGTTTCATAGACGAAGTGTTTGAGTGTTTCCTTTTTCTTAGTGAACGTCTTCATTGTTTGACGATGATTGGATTTATGTAATCCTAACAAAAAAACTTTCACTTCACTTTCACTTCAGCGAGTCAGTACAGGTTGAGAAACACTGGGGTACCTGACATCGGTCGTCTAAGGAGGTAGGTACCCTAAAGGTCCGTTCTTATGACCTCACCAAACGGTAACGGAAGAGGTCCTCTAGAAGGGGTGGGTCCCTGACTTGGGACCAGAGGTCGTTGTGTCCGTCTACGAAATGGTAGACTCGGTGGTCCCTTCAGTAGCAAATTCATTTGAAAATTTTTCGTGTGTTCGAGAGGAATCTCTTCGTTAGAAGATTGGTGGTTCAAATGGTTCTGTTTCCACGGAAGGTTTAGTCAAATTAGGTGATGGACCTCAGACCGTGTACCGACCGGTATTGTGGTCATTTTTTTCTTTGTGTTTTTGAACCCAATTTTTGTGTCTAGGAGATTACCTTCTTTTAGTTAGTAAGACTAAGTGAAGTCACGAATAAACTCTTCCATTAATTGAAAATCGAACCTGATGACTCTGGTTCCCGACACTGTTCGTCGGAAAAATAGAGGTTTAGGAATTTCTTACGGGATTTCTACCTTCCGGAGGACACTGACAACTGCGACTGACCCCGACTACCCTGTCCACTCTGTGGATTTCTTACTTTCTGTTGGTTCCCAAATCCGGATTCCTTTTTCGGATTTATCCAAGTGTAAGTTTAAGTAAGGGGGAAGCGAAAATTTTATGCTATACCATATAAAAATTAGTTTAAGTATTAAGTAAACAAATATATCTATTCCCGGTGCCTCGAGTCGAGAGGAAACCCACTTCAGAGGGGTAGGGGGGTGGTTTCCTTCCCTGAAACTCTTGAACAAAACCCCCATGTACCTGGGTCGTCAGATGATTAAGAACTTTGGGTGTATGAAGAACCTAAAAGAAAAACGTTAGTGATGAGAATTAAGATTTTTAAGGAAACTCTCCCACTAAATTAGGAGAAATACTTTTTTGTTCCCAGGTTTATTCGACACTGGTTTTGGGTTGTTAGAAGTCTCTTCTGTCTCTAAATTTTATGACGAGACGGTTTAATTACGTTGACCTCAAATCGCTCACTTAATCTTCACTTATTTTATTTTTAGGAAGTATCACGGAATGCGTTCAGGGAGGTTTCGGATGGATTGAGTTTTACCTTTACTTTAACAGGTTCCAGTTGAGGTCCCACTCCGTAAAGGGGGAGATCATTACTGGCAGATCTACTTCTACAGATTCAAGTGGCCCTTTAGTCGACAAGGGTATGCTTTGAATAGTGGGTCTCCGAGGTCCGTACCAGGGACGGGAGGGGCGGTGAGGAGGTGATCACTTTCGCCCCTGGCAAAGAGTAAAGACTCTGGCGTTAGGGTAGATCCATATCTTGTCCACGAGTCACTCATGGACTGAAGCGGTAAGGTTCCGTGACGTCTTGATCTTTGTCGTTTGTTTGTTTTGAAACCTTAAGTAGATTTTCGTTGTGTACACAAGTGAAGCCGCTTATTTAAGATGTCTACTAATAAAAAGAATTACTCGTACAAAAGGTAGACTTACTTAGGGATGGCTTGAACCTTTGGTTGTCGTAGTCGGGCGCCGTTTTCGGTGAACAGACCTGCCTCGCCCGTCGACTCGGTCTTGGTCACGTCAGGTAGGGGCCGAGGTCCCCGGACCGCCGCCCCTCTTGGCGTTCGCGGCGCAGGCTCCTGAGCTGAGGGCCGCGACGTCGGGCCTCCGGCCCTCGCCCCGACCCTCCCCCTTCCCTGGTTTGGCCCCGCGGGGCCCTCGGGCGGCGGCGGCGGCGGCGCGGTCCCTCCCCCGCGGGCAAAGGATCTGTTGGCGCGGGCCCGCGTCGGCAGGGTTACCCGGCCCCCTCCCCTCCCCTCTCCTCCCTCTCCTCGCTTCCTTAGGGGGGCGGTGCGCGTGTGTTGGGCCGCGTCCTCGCCGCCGCCGGCCCCCGTGGCGGGCCCGAGCCGTCGGCGTCCAGGCCGAGCGCCCGGGACAGGCCTGGATGGCACATGGGGGCGAGGTCCAGTGAGAGGAGCATCGCTTTCCTGCCCTACATCTGGAGGTACCAGCGCGGCCGGCCGCCTCCCGCTCCTCCCCGCCCGAGTGCCGGCGCCGGCGGCGGGGCGGGGGCCGGGCCGGCGGGGCGGGGGACGGGGCTCGGCCGTCCTCGCCCTCTGGCGCGCCGAGGCCGGGCCGAGGCGGCGGCGGACCCCGAGAGAGGGCCGCGGACCCAAGGTCCGGGCTTCCCGGCGCCTCTAGTCGACCCGGGCCTCCTCCGCCCCGGACCTTTGGACACTCAGACGTCTTTTCCCCACACGCGCGGTGGCGCGGCCCCTGTCCCGGCGTGGGTCCGCGAGGGACGGGACCTCCGAGCTCGTCCGTGACCTAAACGTCAAACGTTTTGCGGTGGGCATTGTCTAGCGTTCTGTTCCTTGTCTTTTCGCACCTCGAAGACCTAAAACAAAACCAACCAACTCAAAAGCGAAATTGAGAGCCAACCGTACTTGTCGTCGCTTGGGACGTGATGAAAATGGTTCTGAAATGAGAAGGGGAAGCCACGGTCCCAGTCGCAGATCAAGACTCAATCGGCAGCTTGGTGTCTTATGTCTCCAGCTTTTAGCCGACGAGTGCCTTTGTTTGTAAGGCTGAAGAACGAGGTCAAGATTTTACGTCAGCCATATCTCAAAGAATTGATATTTTCTTTTGTCTTCTTTTTTTTTCTTTCCGTTCCCGACCTTACACGGGGAGCCCGGTCTTCGATTAATGGACTTTCATGGACTTTCTATTTTCACGAGGTCAACTCGTTACACCAATAGTCCTATGGAAACGTTTGGTGCTCAAAGAAAGAATCCAATCTCGTCCCTCGTCTTATCTTTGAACTTCCACTCAACAGGTTTCTCGAAGAACCCGACGTCCATTTACCGACGCGGATCAAACGAGAACTCCGGTCCCCCGGGAAAGTCGAACTTTGAGGAGAATTCAAACACTACTCTGGAATCAGTACCTTTTCTCCTGATTAGTCCGGAAAACGAAATTCTTGAACAGACTACACCTGGCATTGGAGTCCACTTCGGGAGTGGGTGTGTGAACGTCGAGGTCCAACACAGGAGTCTTGGGGTATCCGAACCGGGACACTTCTGATCGGGAGGAGAAAAGAAGGTGACCGGTTGTGGAGGTCTACACTGGTTTATCGAGACACCCGAGGTGCAACGGGTCCAAGTCTCGGGTCGAACATCCGAGGGGAATCGGAGACACTGACATAGTGTGACATAACACGGTACATGAATGGACGGAGTGGAGGATCTAAGATCTCTTTTATAAATTTGTTTTTTCTAAAAAAATAGGGGAAGAACCATATAACTATCTGTGTAAAAAGAAGTTTCAAAATATATTCGTAACTTTACGAGTAGAAATGTTTTGGTTACCTATGTCGTCAATGGTGAACCCTACAATAATGTAGGGTACAGAGTAAATTCGAAGCACACTCCTTCACAATACACGTCATCCTGAAATTTCCTGATTCTTCGTCATAAGGACAAAAATAAAATTTTATTACCGATGACTACTGTCGTCCGAAGTGGGGGTCTTTGTTAAAGTTCTAACCAACTTTGTCCAATAATTCCAGAGTTCTCATATTACATATTACATTTACTCCTAACACATTAGTATTTTAGGAACACGATATCTAACGACTACTTTGAAAATTATACTAAAAATATACTAGGAAAGTGTTGTCGGACGATCATCGGACCGTATACATAAAAACAGACCACCGTATCGAGTGGATAAATGGAAACTTAAATTCTCAGTCTTTACACACCCAGGTTCTTCTAGATTCACCAGGTTTACCTAAAAAGGAAAAAGAAAAAACGACATAAGATGATTATCGACACATATTAAATTAAAACGGAACGACTTTTATATATGTCCAAGAGTCCATACAAGAACTCCCTGATTTTCGAGTCGACATTGACAATAAAGTTAATAAAGTCTACCGTATTAATTTCGAGTCTCTTCTATTTATTGATACTTTAACTTTCAGTGAGTCAACACAGGTTGAGACACTGGGGTACCTGACACCGGGTGGTCCGAGGAGACAAGTACCGTAAGAGGTCCGTTCTTATGACCTCACCCATCGGTAAGGAAAGAGGTCCCCTAGAAGGGTCGGGTCCTCAACTTGGGTCAGCTAAGAAATGGTAGATTCGGTGGTCCCTTCGGGTTCTTATGACCTCACCCATCTGATAGGGAAGAGGTCTCCTAGAAGGACTGGGTTCTTAACTTGACCCCAGAGGACGTAACGTCCACCTAAGAAATGGTCGACTCGATTAATAATAAGATCGATTATTAATCTTCTCCATTTAAAGATTAGTTCAAGACACCCAATTAGTGATATTTCCTTTCTTCTCTTATCGTGATTTCATTCTCTTGTACCGTTACCTAATAGGACTACAAGAATATATAGAAGAGATGTGAGACTGTCCAGTAGATTTATCATAGAGGAGTGTTGTAATTATTTTTATGTACCGTTTATGATATATTCTTCAACATGTGAATTATAGACAATTATTTTCGTTTTTGTAATGTATTCTTATACCTGAAGGGACCATCAGGGCACCAATCCCGAGACGTGAAGGTGACGTCCCCACCCCCCTCCCACCGCCTCCTCCCCCCTTTTTCTTCTTTCTCTCTTTTTTTAAGACGACCTTAGTCTCATACTTTAGGTACGTGACTTTTATGTTGTGGATCATAACTCATCTATTTATAAAGTCGTATAAATTACTATTTGACGAAATTTATAGTTGAATATTCAGGACTGGTTATAGATAGATTTTATATAATGAATAAGTTGTAAGATGAGATTCTGATCGTATAGTACTGGTTTGTTCTAAATAAGGTCTTTATATTTCTGTCAATTTGTAATCTTTTAGACAACTATAGATAGAGTTGTAACAGTCTAATCTTTTCTTGTTTCTATTTACTCATACGGTCATTCAAGACTTCGTTGTAATTATTTAGTCATGTGGAGAAGGATTATTAAGAATTGTCGGATCTTTGTCGTTTTTTCTTTTTTGGTTTTGGTCGAAATTAAACTATTTTCATGGTGTTGGGATGTCCTTTATAGGGTAATTTGTAGTGTCCTCCTTCGTATTCTTATCACAATTATTGAAATAGTGTTAATAACAAACTGTAAAACGACCTCCGGGGTGAGTTATGTTATTCTTTTCGTTTTATTTGTCCATGTCTGTGACCTAACCTTATATATTTTGATTCCAATAAACATCTACTTTGATAGATGTATGTATTTTGTCTTAGTTGATTTTTAAACAATCTTATTTTCAAAGTATTCCACGGTCTCTCATTTAGTAGTGTATCCTTAGTCATCTAAAGTATCTGTTATTGAACGAATGTGTATGGTTGTAATTGGCTAGGTTTTTATTGTCCCTTTTTGGTTTGTTAAAGTACTTATTGTTATAATTTTTGAATGTTTAAAGATTTCTATTTTAAATTCTTTGTACGTTCTAAATATACTTCTTTTGATTTTTCGATACGTTCCTGTGTTTTCGTTCAAACTTTTATCAACGTAGTGTAAAGACTTACTCTTCTTAGTTATCAAACAACGAAATAAACCCATTTAAAAGTGGTTTTGTTAAATGTCTCGATTATGTTAGTTTATTGGTTGTACGATTCTTTTCCCTGTTCGAACAAACTTTTTACTTATCGGTCCCGTCCAAACTTGTTTTTTTCCTTTCTTTCTTACTCTCCTATTCAATTAAACATCCTGTAGTTTTGTATGATATTTCAGTACCATAAATTTGGTCATACTAGGGTCTCGTTTTAATCTGTTTACTGCTTCCCGTCGATTTTAATCTGTTTAATGCTTCCCGTCGATTTTAATCTGTGGACGTTTCCCTTGGTTTATCGAGTCTTTATCTAAGGAATTATATATCCTTGTATTATGCTTTGTTGTTACCATAAAGTTTCGATACTCCCATTTTTTCTTTTTTTCGATAAGTTATTTATCGACTCATGAATATATCAAAATTATTTATAAATTTATAATTTCAAAATCATTTACAAATTTTATCATATTTATTTACCACATTACTTTCAAATACTTATTGACCGAGAGGTGGACTTTCTTTTCATTTTAAATAAAAATTTTACTTAAGGTGCACATCATTTTTTCGAGACACCTTTTTGTCTTGACATTTTGTGGAGTTCCATCTGTTTTGGAATAATGTTTTTGGTTTTGTTTCTGAAACCCCCTTTCTAATATGATATATTCCGATTTATTCCTAAAATTTAATTACATTTTGTTTCTGGTAATTCAATTTTTTACAAGTTATTTGATTTTTCTATCAACGTTGTACATATTGTTTCCTAATCACATGTAAAATACACATTTCTTATATATTAAAAAGAATTATCGTGATATTTTTTTACTTGTGTCATACTTGTCCCTTAAAGGTCTTCTTACGTTCGTCTGTTTTTTTTTTTGACATATTTACTAGATAATAGCTCATTGTTCAATAGGGGTTTAAAATCGAAGAATTTCGTTCTTCATGAATATCTCAAAGACATCCAGGTCCTTAGACCCTCGTCAAATTCTCCATCTGTTCTACATATGGGTCCGATGTCAGTAGAGTTCTCAGATGGTCCGACGTCCTCCGTAACTGTTTCCCCAAGTGAGTGTCCGGAACTTTCAATTACAATTAACAACCGTCCTCCGGAGTCGAGGACCGGTGAGTCTGGAGAGGGATCTCTGTCTCCGAAGGAGGTTTCGTTTTTTAGACTTTCTCGAGTCTCACTTCTGATACAGATGTGATTCTTAAATGTGAGGTAGTAAAGACGTTATAGGACGACGAATGTTTCCAATCGGATAAGTCACATCCTCCCTGATATATCACCGAACTCAGAGTCCACCGTTCTTAATTAACCCCGAGAGCACCTCCAATCGACGATACATTGACACTCGTCTCTTTTCTTAAGGTAGTACAATACCTAATTTTATAAAACCACACGAATGTGATACTTATAATACAACGTGAATTTTTTTTTGACAATCCTAAAGATCCAATTCTATTGCTTAACTTGTATGTATTAATTGAAGTGACGAAGAAGATCGGCGTCATTTTACTTTTCCTTAAAGAGGAATTTTTGCTATTTATTTATTTCTATCCTTTTCGTCTTCTCTCTTGTTGTTTTTCTAAAAATATTTGATCTTTCCTCTACTTACTCTTCGTTAGTAAGACCATTTGTTCTTTTTCGGTTTAAATTCGGTCGTCACTCTTTCGCCTTTTAGTTGGACTAAATGTGTCCTGCTATGGGTTTTCCGAGTCACTCTCCCCTGTCTCTTCTATGTGGAGTAGGTCTTACCCTCTATCCGACCGATCTTCCTTCTGAGTCACTTTCAACTCACCCTTTTAGGAAGTTAGGGGAGAAGGTGTAACCGTATTAAGGTCTCCTATAAAGGACCTCTCTCTCTCTCACTTTTTCTCTCAGAAATGGAACCTTTTACTGAACGGGTGGACTCCCGTACTCTTGAAAGTAGTTTTTTATCAACTCCGGATCCCCGTGCACTAGTATGTGTACAACTTACTACTCATAATTTTGGAGTATCTCCGACTGTCGATATGGAAATGGAAGGTCCGTTCTTTCACCTTCTAAAAGAGACCCTCTAGACTACTCGGGTTCTCTTCCTTTGAGATCTTTGTGGTTGTAACCTTTAAGGGATGTTTGTCGGGTCACTCCAGTGAGAAGTCACTAAAAGTCTAAACTATCCACACCGGTTGTACCGTCTCATCCTTCTTGAACTCGAGTCGAGGGTGTCCGTGTGTTTTTTGATTCTGATAAATGTTCGTTGATAACTACTCTGAAGGGACCACCGAGTCTGCCAATTCGTAGACAGATGTTACGTCCTCTGGACCCAAGCTAGGGACCCAGTCCTTCTAGGGGACCTCTTCCTTTACCGTTAGGCGAGGTCATGAGAACGGACCTTTTAGGGTACCTGTCTCTTCGGACCACCCGATGTCAGGTACCCCAGCGTTTGTCAACCTGTGCTGACTCGCTGAAGTGAAAGTGAAAGTTAACTACTCTGACTAGACTTCTGATCACCGTTTCTGGAATGTGGTGATTTTCGTATGTCTGTCTGGGTGCTCTGGAACTTCTCCCCGGTCTCACACCGAAGTCAGTTCTGGGTCCGAGGGCCTCATCCGTCGTTGTGTTTACCTTCCTAGCAGTGTTGACCTCTCGAAGGGGGATCCTCACTCCCCACGTTCGGGGTGCGGCCCGAAGGGTCGGACCTCCAGGATGTCACCCTTCTGCCCATGGGTCTTGTAGACCGATGCTTCCGGTTACCCCGAACGCATGTCCTCGGTATCCCGACACCCTTTGTGTCTGGCAGGAATTTCCCGTGTACGTGCAAGAGTGTGCGAGGTTCAGGGTCGTGTCTCCATTACTAGACTTTCCTCCGAATCTGTGAGGAGGACTAGAACCTCCTGGACTATGTGTCATGGTCCTCCGTTGACCATGAGGGGGACTCTTGTGTCTATGACCGTCATCGGTAAGGCCCCTCGAGTAAAGATGATGCCCTCGTGACTACGACCGTCCGTGTTAAAACCTTAGGAGGGAGATCGGATGGTTGTGGTCCCCGAATTGGGGGTGTTCCTCGTCCAGTTGTGGTCAGGATTCGTCAGCCGGGGTGACCCTGTGTCGGGATGGGTAGTTGTCCGACCGTCGGAAGTATACTCCGCCCTGGACTATCGGTCGATCTAACCTACGAATTGTATGTGGGTTAGATATTTTGTATACTGTTTTGTATGTCAAAAACAGTTAATATGGACTTCTTTGGACCTTTTTACAAAAAGAAATTCAAACTGTCTCGAAGGTAGTCGAAGTCAAGGGTGACGATTGGAACTCTTCTGTAGGTTTTTAATTGTTTATAGACTCCTTTCGTCGATTGTACGTTCTCTCTATTTTTGTCTTTTAATTAAAATCCTTTGTCCTTGTTCCTCCTTTTTTCTTTGAAATTTTGATAGTGATTATAAGAGTCTCTCTATGTCCTTCCGTAACGTAGACACTTTGTTCGTCGTCGATGAATTTAGGTTAACCTTTTACTCCCATTTGAGTCTCTCATCTTGTTTTATTGTCTGCGTTTTATTCTTTTATTTGTAGTAGTCAGCTCTTGTAGGTTATAGGTTTATTACTTTCTCTTCTCTCTTATATCTTCCCTCTTATTGAGTTCTTTTACGGGTCTTGACTTAAAGCACAAAGGTCTAACTTTCGTGAGTATGTCCTACTTTTGTCTACGTATGATGTCGTTTAGACATACTCTAAATCTTGTGACTTCCTTTTTTTACTGTAGAATGTAAGACCTTTCCCCATCCCCACTTCCCTTTTACGTATATGTTTTCTAGACTTTCGTCTTACCGAAACCTTAAGAGTTATCGTTGTGACGTTCCAATTTCTCTTCCTTCGTTACAGGTTGTACGCTGGTGAATTCAATAGTTCCTACTTCCGTTTTATTTCAGAGTTTTCATTCAAAGATACGTAGTAAAAGTTCTTGACACATAGATGGGTTTACTTCCTTATTTAGTTCTTTCTCCTTTTACACCCAATATTTCTTGTCCTTCGGTCCCCCTCTTCGCTTTCCTTAGAAATCCTAGGAGACATGTTGTCCGTTTCTCTCTGTTGGTCAGGTCTGGTCTCGTCAGACTGAGTTCTCCTCCTGTGACACTCTCGACGAAAGGATTATGAAAGACGGCATAGAAGAAAAATTGGCTCCTTTGGTGACCTCTTGTATGATAACGTTGTGTTCCCTTATTTAGTTCCTTCTTTCGTACTTTGAGTCCTATATCCCTTACCTAGGGTTCTCTTTCCATGTCCGTTAAGGTTTCAAGTCCCGTTTAGGTCTCCATGTTGTACGAGCCTCTCGTAGTCAAGGCTCTTTTGGCTTTAGGAGTCCTCTCGTTCGGGATCCCTTCCGTCAACCTTACCAACTTAATGAACTAGGCTCACCAGGACACCCTTTACATGACATCCTTCTGTACCTTTGTTGACCGTTATCTAATTTTTTTTTTTTTTTTTTTTTTCGTGGTCGGTTTAACTTTTTTTTTTTTTAGTTCCATACAAGATGGAGTTCTTTTTGTTTTTTTGGGTCATTTCAGTAACTTCTTTTCTTTCAGATTCTTTGGTAATGTTGGTTCTCATTGTCCTCTGTACTGTTGATTTACATTACACCATAGCACGTACTTTAGAATCTTTTTCCTGCAATCCGTTTTTGTTTCCGTTAGACTTATTTGATACCAGAGGTTAATTATTACCCGGAGAGTCCACCGAGTCCCCATTTCTTAGACGGACGGTTACGTTCTCTATTCAAGAATAGGGGTCCAACCCTTCTAAGGGACCTCCTTTACATTGGGTGAGGTCATAAGAACGGACCTTTTAGGTTACCTGACTCCTCTGACCCCCCTATGTCCGGTACCCCAGAGTCTCAACCTGTACTGTCGTACGTATCTGTGATCAAGTATCATTATATTGATATAACCAAGTAATTAACATTGTTTACATGATGTGATTGTACAATTACTCTTCGTTCCATATGTCCTATATTGAGATACACATGATGGATTTCAAAAAATATATTAAGATCATAACAAGATTTTTTTAAAAAAATTCGGTTAGTGTTAATTTATATGATTTTGAAAGTCGTCACTTGTCATAAACATTCCACAATTTTCACTTTTATGACTTATGACTAAATTGGTTTTTGAAATTGATGTGACATTCACCCTCTACTCACATACTTCGTCTACCTACCATCGCATTTTGAGAGTAGTGGTATTTTTTCTACACCGA
This sequence comes from Capra ibex, assembly GCA_006410555.1. Lineage (NCBI taxonomy): Eukaryota > Metazoa > Chordata > Mammalia > Artiodactyla > Bovidae > Capra > Capra ibex. Next base: position 1,492,560 of record SJYO01041148.1, on the reverse strand, counting down.
CTACAGATTTTAACTACTAAGTTTACTGTCGTCCTACGCGTAAGATGAATCTTTACACTTCCGTAAATTTACCGTCTTCTTTGTCGCATCTTTCTCCAATAGCAACTCCTTTTCGTGGTCCCTTTAGCACCAAACACCCCGTCCCTTGGTGACACAAAATAATCACAAAGACTACGATCAAAGTCTGATACATGTACTTGACTAAACTACTCTATCTGTAATTGAATTTTTAGTTTTCTGATTTCAGTCAAAAATAGACGACTGTACGTTTTTCGAAAGTTATGAAGTCGTTTGGTTTCATTTTAACTTCTTGGGTGTCTTTATTGGAAACGGCGTGATACTCGAGATGCGTAACGTCGAGACACGTCGACAGTATAACTTCAATAAGAAAATTTTTCCACCATTATGTAATCAGTAAAGAATTTGCGTCCAAAGGAGGAAACTGACGAAAGAACTGAGGACAAAGGAGAATGGTCTTTTTAAAAAGAAAGTGGAATACTATCGATGTAAGGGGTTGGACACGGACAGTGGAGTAAATGGAAGTAGAAAAACCAGAAAATTTTAGTAAGTTTTAGGGAGAGGGGAACCGAAAGAATGTATGTGGTTGTTAGGGATTAGAACTTATTTAGTTTGAAACAGAACGAAAGAGTACCGACTTTTTTTACCTATGAGACCAACTGAGACATTCACCCATGAGTAGGTATCGACTAAGAAGAGCTAAAGACAAAAGATCTGTAGATGGTGAAAGGACACCGAGGGGTAAAAGAAACCGAAAAGACGACCATAAGGGACTACTACCAAATTAAAAGATAAAGTGACTTTTTTATTTTCGTAAGTCCGTAATAAAGGTTTATTACCTTTACGGAAAAGGGAAGGAAAAACAAGTCTCCTTCTTTGAGAAAAAAAAAGACTCCGAGAAACGTGAATGGACTGAATAAGTGGAGGTAAGAACGGAATCTACAATGAACATACACTATAAAACAGGAGTCGTCCGACTCAGTGTAAACAAGAGACTCTTCCGTAAGTAATTATTAGTACCAAAATTCCTTGTCTCGCACAAGTGTAAGATTGAACTACTGTGTTGTAGATCAGGACTGAATACAAAAGTACATAAAAGTAGAACCTACGGGTTTCCATGCAGTTTTTGCACCGCCCGCCCCACCACCGACCCTCTCCCTACCTAACCCTCGAACTCCAATCGTCTACGTTTGATACTGTACGTCTTGCCTATTACCTATGTGTGTCGGGATGACGTGGATGTCGTGTCCCTTGAGATAGTGATAGGACACTATTTGATGTTACCTTTGTTATATTGTGCGGGTCTTGAGAGAGTATGATAGACAATAAGTTTCGTCTTCATAGGATTCAGTAGTTTCGGTCTTTAGTCCCGTAGGAAGACCTGTTGGAAGAACAACAAGGGCCTATTAGTTAGGTAATAAAGGCACGGACTGTGTCGTCTGACTTGTTGATGATGTACTCACTTACTTACTGCGACCGGAGAACGGTAGGGTAGAGGGAAAGCCGATAGTGACGTCACAGTACGGGAGTGGTGGTCAACACACTAATGACAAGGTTGTTAACGACAGTTCTAGAAAAATAAGAGGGAAAAGAGGTGACTAATGATGAAGGGAATTAGATGTTGTATAAGTTCCAAGAAGATACACAAAGACACACCTTTGTTTGAAAGGGATTCGTTGACGGGGTAAAGGGAGAGTGGGAAGTAAACAGGGGTTCGAAGAAATTTTCAGAGATCAAAGGACTGTTCTAACTAAATTGATGTCGTAGAAACATCACCCCCATCTAGAATCGAAAACGACCGACTTTTTTTTTTTGTTTGCCCTAAAACAGACGTTCGGAATAAGGGGAGGTAGGGACTAGGGGTCGGAGTCTCGAGATTCTCGTCTAGAATCCCTGTCTAACAAGACTCTTCCTGGGGTACCCATTCGGGTAAATCTAGGATCAATTCACATGTGGTAACAAAATTTCTTCATTTCTGACCATTTTATTAGTTTTACGTCCAGTAAAACAAGTCTACCTCTAATTTATAAGTCATTTGTAAATAACCTACGGATTGTCGATTATGAATAATTCATGTACGATAACGACTCTTTCAGTGTATTTAATAGAATTAGGGGACTTCCTCGTGGACTTGTCCATGATAATAATGAAAGGTGAAATGCTTATTCCTTTGAAATTCAAAATCTCTTTTTATTGAAAGAGATTCAGTTACTACATCTAAGAACTCGGTCCCAAGTTTGTCCGTCTGACCTGCGTATTAACATAAAAAGTAGTGGGGTCATGTGAGAACTAACATGGTGTGATCCAAGATCTTCTTTATTGTTCTTGTATCAGCAAGGAGTTCTTCGTGTGTCTGATGAGTTTCATCTTTCTGACGATATTGCGTTCCATTTGTAGTCATTTGTGTTAGACTTTCCACGTTTTACAATGGTCTCAGGACGATTCTCTAGGTCTTCAAGAAACGAAGGAAGATCAATCTTTTGATTTTTCCTATATACCTCCTACACCTGAAGTATTTTCTGACTTCTCCTAAATTACTCGACGACCATTTCCCCTTTTTCAATTGAATTCGTTGTAGTTGTCGTAACTGGGTATTTTCCTATCACGTAAGAGTGTTCTGTCCCTGTAGTGAACTAAGTTCGTTTTCCACCCACTTTCGTGCCTCATTCTAGTTCTGTCCTTTTCACCAAACTTTGGTCCAAGACCTATTAAACCTGAAGTAGTTCCAGTGTTCTAGAACACTCCTCCTTCTCTTCTTTACACTTCCCTTGTGTAAAATCTTGATCTTAGTTGAGTTTAACCAGAACCGTTTTTTTTTTAGAGTCGATACATTTACTTTTGTTCGTAAAACTCAGAGTCAACGTTCTTCCATTCTTCGTGAAATTTGACTTTAAACCGTCGTTTCCAATTTTTCGGAGGAGAGTACGTGCGTGTACGTGCAAGTGCATGTGTGTGTTCAGGTGTGTGTGAATGTGTGTGTATGTGCCTCTTGGTGGACTTTGTCCCAGATCCTTTATTTATATCCGATTTTAGTTCTATCGAATTCTGAACTAATACCTTCGTTGTTCTTCCGTTAAATAACAAGTCAAAACAATCTAAGACAGACTGAAATCAAAATAATTTGTCAATGTATATATTTAAATTTTATCTTAAAAAAAGGAGTTTCGTCAGGGAATTTAGTCAAATTAAGGTAATTGACTACAATTATTTTTTTTTAAACACATAATTGTTCACCCATCGAAGTGGAATTAACAGAAATTAATGTTTCAAAGGTAAACTGAGTCAAATAATTCTTTTTATGAATTTTAATAAGTCAAAGAACTCTTAATTTCATACACTGTTTTCCTTCCTTCTGCTCCTAAAAATTAAAGAAGTACACGTAATTTTCTAGTCTATCGTTCGGTGTTAAAAGGACAAAACATGGTAGAAGATAAGAATCGGTGAAGACTTCATTGTCAAACTTCTTTATTTAAGAGACATATGGTTTCCTGACAGATCTTAAGATACAAATACTAATCTTCTTCTTAGCGATTACATAGAGAAAGGAATGTAAAAGTTCCTTCTTACAAATAGAAGTTGTCTAAATTCTTTTTAGTCAAGTCATATTACTAAATCTAAGACCCAAACGAATAGATATTTTATTCCTTCAACATGATCTCAGAGATTAAAAGGTAGTCCTTTATTTCACGATGGTGAACAACTTACCATACTCACGAGTGATGAACGTTTCGTGACACGGTGTTTCAGAATATGGACTTAACATAAACGAAAACTCTCGTTGTGGTTGTTCAGGGAAAATAAATCGAAAATTGTGCAGTGACCTAAACCTCACCATGTGTTTTTTTTAGCGACAACCTACATTGAGAGGAAAAGGTCAAGGTGCGTTAATAGATTTAGACTTGACAGGTCTCAGTGTCGGTGATCGGTGTACACATTTCGCTAGTGAATTGTACACCGATCAGACTTACGTATATGTTAGTTTCATACTTTATGTGTCCCCTATAGCTTGTGAATCATGTTTTTTTGTTACATTTTGTAGTGTCATTAAAAATTATATGACCTAACGTACGATTTTATAAAGTCTCGATGAGTCAATTTTTAATTGAAATGGACAAATTAAATGAGAATTTTATGCCCATGTCTTTTGACTTTTAATACATACACCGAGTGTGACATAAAGACAACCAGACATTGTGATTCCTGGAGCAGGTGTCTAGTGGCACTGGAGAGGAGTACCGGAACTAATGTTTCCACCTCATTAGTTGTTAAAACTATGGTGAGGACGACATTAATGGGAGAAGAACGATAAACACAGACCGGTTAGCAAATAGAAGTAATAATGAACTTTGGTATAGGAAGTGACACTCCTAATCTTTACTTTGGACAAGCTAAGACCTAAAATGAAAAAAAAAGTTATGAAACTTTGTCTAATATAGTGTCTATACTATTGTATATGTAAAGGACGGTCACCTATACCTTTACACAGGTTTATAGAGTTCAGTCACTGACGTGAAGGAACAGTGTCGACAACAGTAAGGGAGGATGGTCGCTGGAAGGAAGGAGATTTTGTCCCGCTGCAAACGAGGAAGATCGATATCAGGGGTCAGAACAGTCAGTGCACTGACGGGCACGTCCCTCGGCATTGTTCTTTCACTTCCTCTGTAGACCGAAACATTGATCAGTGTGCGATGTCCTGTCTTTTCGCTTTTAGAGACGTTGAAGGAAGCTGTAGTTCTTCATACAAACAATTTCCTAATGTTAGAAGGCAAAAATAAGTAGACTAAAGGGAGGAAATTTCTTTGGACTGAACAATTCTCTGAATAAAATATAAATTTTCGGTGAATTACTTTGTTAGATGTGTTCTTTAACCATTTTGAAACGATATAGACTTATTATTTTTCCAATTTCTCATCGGTTGTTACTTTGTTCCCATACTCTAATTATATTTATATATATATACATACATATTTTTTCTTCTACCTATCAACCTTAATGAGTAGTTTTTATGTTATTTTTTGAGTACAAAATCTTTATAAAAATATGTGTAAATAAAACGAAATCGGAACGAAAATACAATAATTATCTTCCACTAAAAATAATCTTAAACTGATTGTCTTATTATAAATACGATTTCGAACCATTTGTTGTATAAAACTTCATCTTTCCGTGAAATCCTTGGGTAAAATGTGGGAACAAAATATCCCCCAGGGTGTCGATGACTCGCTAATTTCTGACTTGGCTTACATACGACTGAGGTTCAAGTCGAACGAGGCGACACAATACGACGAAATCAGGAAGAAATAGAAAATAGAACAATTTCTTTTTTTTTAATTTGAGCATACAAATATTGATTTTTTAATATAATATAATTACGAGAACGACAAGATAAATGAACCTTAGTTTCATAAAATCATTCTCCTTATTCGCTACACTTCTGACTACCGATTTCTACTTACATCACGACTTCTTTAATTTAGGACACAGTCTCCGAGTGTATGAAATAAACTTTAAAGGTTATGAGAGAAATAGAAAATTATTTTTCTAACAATTCCCCTTATTCTAGACCTTACCTGAGTCCAGACAATGAGAGAAGTCGAATTCAGACTTTTATAAATAATAAAATAAACCACCAGGACTACCAACAATATTTACATAGTGTCGTCTTGACTTCTAAAGACGAACTTATTGATTCAATGATAGGATACACATTTGACTTAGAAACCTTCATTGTTTTGATATGTGGATTATGATTTTGTAGTAATATCACTTTGACAAGGGTCATTCGGATATAAAACGAGTCATAATTGCTCTGTTCTATCCTAGACTATATATAATTATACTTAATGAGTAAAGAATTTTCATAGATTCAGTGGAGGTTCTCTTCGTTGTTGTCTTCTGACATGATAAAGACTAAGTCAAAGAGGAACACGAATTCTCCGTTTGTAATAAAACGTAGTAGGTCCTAAAAAAAAAAGACAAGTTAAGTAGTTCAGAAATAATATTTGGACATTCACAGCCCATGAGAAGATCCAAGATCCTAATATTTATACTTGTTATGGATGTTCTCCGATGTTTGAAGTTGATTTTATTCACCTTCGTTTGTAGTGGACTCCTATGAGACGATACAATTGACACAAGTCATTCGACAGTCTTTTCTGAGTCAATGTGTATGTAGAATGAGAAGGTCTTCCCTCTATGTTAACAATTCGGACTCTTCGCCTCGTAGAATTTCTTTTCAGACTACGATCAGTGTTGAATTTAAAAGTAGTTGTAATTCCTAATATATTGACAGTACATTTGTACTATGTCTTTATCCACTCTACCAACGGTTTCTGTTTAAAGTGAAATGAAGTTTAAAAGAAACATGATTGTAACCGATAAGTAGTTTAGTGACCCATAAAATCGTACCGTGAAAAGAGACAGTTGCTACTGGTGTCTACTAGAAAATCGAATTTTGTTTTTTGTTTCCGTTCCATTCCTTATTTAATTTATATACGTTTCAGAATCTGAAACTTCCATTATCTTCTACTCGTTTTAGGTATCCTGGACATTGTCTTTGTCTATTTACAAAAAAATTAACAATTTAACCCGTGAATATTATCCTTTCCTATTTTTTATTCGTTTCTGTTGATAAATGAGGAGATGAGTTCTGTTTTCGTAAGGGGTTTCCACTTGGTTCTCTATTTACAAGAAACCAAATACTACTAAAACGTTTTTGTTTTGAATTAATTGGAAGTAAATCACTGAATTATTACTTTCTCAAGTCGAAAAAGTCAGTGAATTTAATTACTAGTATCGTAGTGGATTTATGTAGATTTTCTTTTTCAAAGAAACATAATTTTACGAAAGTTTTCTAGAGATTATACAAATGTATGGGTTTATTAAACAATGATTATGAAGTGTTCCTTATAGTAAAATAATGACATTAGTGTTTTAGTATTAAAGACATGTCCTTACATATTCACTTGTAATTAGTTACGTAACTATTAAGTGAAGTATTTCTCCCACTTGTGTGATGTCTTGTATGACATTTCTTTTTTATAACATTTTAAAAGACTGGAGCGTCACGTGAAAACTCACGTTCATAAATTCTGTGTTATCACAAGTTAAGTCGTTTCATAACGTCTTACAGTACGGTGTCAGGTGAATTAAGTTTCTCCCAGTCCTGTACGTCGAACATTATTTTACAGTCTTATATATAAATATTTTTTGGTGTACATTAAGTATTTTATATATCACCAAATAAATCTACCAAAAATTACTAAAGTGATGCCTTAAGACGTATTGACCTTGTTCGTAGGTTCTAGAAGAATTGTCCTTATTAGAAGAACGATCCGTTACCGAAACCGGAGTCCATCCTTACGGAGGGTCATAAAATAGTCGACACCTACTATTATTTTCTATAAGAATCTTGCACAGTATATGTAAAGTACTTCGTAATTTTTTTAGATCGATTATTATTTATTGTAAATGAATTCAGACTAAGAATTTCCCTGGTAGATTTAAGGGAATATGTCGAACAGTTATATTAATCGAATATTTAATGAATTTTTATAATTGTTAAGTACCGATTAAAGTTAAAAACATTATTTTTTGTGTTAAATTTTTTATGGATTTTTAAATTCTAATTAAATACGTTTTAACATATATATTTTTCGAAACGATCACATTTGATATATTCTAATGGAATTTATTATTTTGACGTTACTCGAAAAGGTCATATTTCACTATTGTAGAGGATTAAGTCTCTTATAAGTGTAAAATACAATAACGGTCGGGTTTTCTCACTATTTCTTCCTTCTTTTCTTTTGTAGGTTCGTTCTACCCTTTTTCTCTGACCTTTCTTAATCGACAACCAGAAAGGACCTATCAGGTCTTTTATCATGTCTAACTGTATTTTTCATTGTAATTCAAATTTTGTTAAGAAAATTTCTATTCGAGTATATTGGATTAAAAAGGTAAAGTTTTTAGACTAAAATACTTGATTCGTGAATTTTAAAATTTTTTTTTAATTCCTATGTTAAATAGTGGATTAAATTTTTAAATTAGATAATATATCAAAATTTTCTTGACCCCCTTCTTTAGAAAGACAAGTTCTATAATTTATTAAACTATATAATGAGTTTCAATGTAATTTTATGTGTGTCCTTTTTTAGAGATAATAGAACAATGTCTGAAAAGAAATGATATTGTTTTTGGGTACCAAAAGAGATAAATTCCTCTGTTTACGGTGAACTCCATATGTTAGTTGTACTTTGGGTGTGTTTGATTTCGTTTTTAGTTTTGTTATAAGAAAATTTTTGGAAGTTTTGAATCAAAAATCATATTCAAGATCGACCATACTTTCTCTTGAATGATATCCTTACATAAATTTGTAGACACTAGTTATCTCGTTATTTTGACCCTTCTGTCTCTTTTTTCCTTTTTATCATGTCGTACAAAGAGTTTTCAGATTTTAACTCTTTGGACAGAGAGAGGATCCTCAATCCTCATCTCCGTTTTTCTTGAAGTTTCACTTTCACAATTCAACGAGTCAGTACAGGGTGAGAGACACTGGGGTACCAGACAGGTACCTTAAGAGGTCCGTTGTTATGACCTCACCTGACGGTAAAGGAAGAGGTCCCCTAGAAGGGCTGAGTCCTTAGGTTGGACCTAGAAGACGTGACGTCTCACAAATGGTGGACTCGATGGTTCCTTCGGGGTGTTTCCTGAACTCCTAAATGTCAATGAAAATGATATGGTAAAATAAAAGGGAAACGATCGAAACAAAAAAAGATGAGGTAAATAACGAAGAGTTCAAATTTTCGAGTAAAGTAACCAATAGTAGAAATTTTATTTTTTCATATAGTTTTTGTTCAAGATCTTCAGAAATTCAATATTTCTTTTTTTTAATGGAATGGACAACAACACAAACATGATTACTAAGATTCATGAACTATTATTGTCAAAATTTTAGAAAGTGAGCAAGAAAGACAACTTTATATTATTTACCCCTTTTTTCGAGGTAATCATGTTTTGATTTAAACTAAAGTGGTGTCATAGTGTCGTTTTACACTGGTGTAACAATTCTTTTCACATTTTAATAATATGAACGGAGTTTAGAAGGATGAAGAAAAGCTTAACAAAATCTCTAGACAAGTTTTAGAGAAAGAGGAACAACATGAAAACGGAGGGTGACTGTTTTTGTTTTCCATTTTTAAAAATTTAGAACGGACCCTTCTTAGTAATCTTGATCGACAGTACTGGTGAGTAAATTAAATATTGTGTTACGGATTTTTAGGACTTTCGAGTGGTTACCGTTCTGGGTCAAACCGTAGTGAGTTTGAACATAGATTGAAAGGTCACCTTCACGTAATAGTCGAATTAAGGTAATTATAAAATGACAGTCTATGTGAGTTCTAGTCCTATAATATCACGAATTACTTAATATTAGAGGTGTAGAATTAAATCTACTTTTCTAAAGCTTGTATTTCAATTGGTAGTTTATTAAGTCGTCACGATTCTCATATTAGAAGAGTAAAGAAATGTGTTGAAGTCTAATAGAGTTTTATATAGTTATTATAAACGGATTAAAGTTCTTATGTACAAGTAGTGTCAAATATACGGGTACCTTTATTAATCTTTTTAATATACTGTATGTAAATCTTTTGTAAAAACATTACCACATTACAGGTCTAATTTTTTTTTTAATACGTTAACACCAGATGACTTCTCGATAATCATTTGTAATTTGAGTGATGTCTTTGTTACTTGCAACACTAATCACTGGTTACCTTGTCGATTTTTATTTTATTTATTTATAAATTCGTTACCTTACTATAAAAGGGTGATACANCTTTTGTAAAAACATTACCACATTACAGGTCTAAAATTTTTTTTTAATACGTTAACACCAGATGACTTCTCGATAATCATTTGTAATTTGAGTGATGTCTTTGTTACTTGCAACACTAATCACTGGTTACCTTGTCGATTTTTATTTTATTTATTTATAAATTCGTTACCTTACTATAAAAGGGTGATACATTGACTTTGTAACCATGTATGAGAAGTTTCTCGTCCATGTAAATGAAATTCATTATATTTCCAACAGGATGGAGAAGTTAAAGGAATAACTTCGTACCGTTTTCTTCACATATTTAATATTATTTGAATATATTTAAATGATTTTATGGTATATATTATGTATATATACCCCCTATTATATATTCATTAATAGACTTTAGTTTAATAGAGTTTTCTTTCCAATTAAATTTACAAAAGGAACATACGAAGAAATAGGTAAGGTATTAATACACTTTCATTGTTTCCGACGACCTCTAAAAATATTACTAGTTTTACAATTTCATTAAGATTTTGTCAAATGTTTAATACTTTTTTTGACGATTCACAACTTACCCAGTCTTTTTTTAAGTACTTTTTAATACGTATATACTTACTGAATACCTTTTGAACCCATTTTCTCTATTTATTTTCGTAAAATATAATTAGTGGAGAGAATAAAGTAAAAATCGAACGACATAAAATAGACCAAACAATCGTTGGTAGTAAAAACGAAGTCAAAGTGCAAAAAACTCGTTTCATTAAACCCGTAGAAGGGTAAAGACGGTCGTAAAGTGAGCTACCAGTTTATGTGGGATATTCACTTACTGTATCATTAATAATTGACCCTCGATTGTGACTTTAAGAAAGTTTTATGGTCTTCAAGAGGTATGACTTTTGTTATTTTGGTTCATAAATATACAATAAGAAAATATGATTCTATGACTTTTATTTGTACGATTATAGTTTCCTTCGTCTAAAGGTATGAGTAAATGTATTTTTTTGGGTGGGTCTTGACCTACTTTATATGTTTTAGGTAAAGTGATCGGAAATCCCAAATTTTACACTGGATATTGTTCCAAAGATTGTCTCAAAATACGAAACTTCTTTCTGAAAAATTATCCTTTTACGACCATAGTATAGATGTTAAGTTTCAAAAGGATGATTTTATAGTTTTCGTCTAAATTCAAAACCTTTATACAGTCTTTTAACTTTTATCCTTTTCGACATTCTATTGTTTCATTTCATTTTTACACCACCTTCTCTAATAGTTATCGTTTATTTTCTTTTCGGTTTGTTAAATTTCCATATTGTTTTACCCCCTACCCCCTTTCTCTCTCTCAGAATGTGTTCTACTTTTCCCGTTTGCCTACATGAGTAGATCATACGTCTTGGATTACTTTTTTATTCTGTATGTATGTTTTTTTTCCTGTCTTTTTAGGATGGTTGAGGTACTGAAGAAAGTTCCCCAAACCGTCTCGTTCTTGTTCAATTATCTTTATTCTGTCATTAATCTTTAAAGAAATTTTTTTGTTTTTTGACTACCTGTCCTACCTTATGTTGTCATTAGGGAAAGGATTGAACTACAACTCCTATGTAACTAAAAAAAAATCATAAATAATTAACTTATTTACTTAGTTCGTAATTATCCACTTTGTCAATAAAAGTAAACAAGGTTCATTTCACAAGACCTAGTTCTTTGTCATTTAATTATTTACAAGAATATTCTTGAACTACTTTTTCTTTCGTGGATCTAACGCATAAAAGTTTTACATCCGAAACCTTTTTTAGTTTAAACCTAAGTTTATGATCAAAACAGTGAATTTTGAAACCCATTTAAGAGTTTTATGGGGGGTTTAACCCATTTAATGGGTTTCAGTGAACTGAAACCCAAGTCAAGTCAAGTCAAGTTAGTGAGTCAACACAGGCTGAGAAATGCTGGGGTACTTAACGTCGTGTAGTCCGTAGGGACAGGTAACCCATTTAAGTAAATTAAAGATATTAGGGGTGTCAAGAGAGTTTATATTCTCCTTTTTCTCTAGATCTAAATACGTGACCTTTATTTTACTTTTTTCGTATGTCGTACGTGTCACTGAATTGGATGGTCTACAAATTGTTAATCTTCTATGATAATGCCGAATGTATATTCATTGTATGTGTGTATTTACATCAACTAATTGATCTAAAGATGATCTTCACGTGTATTATTATTGAATCATCCCTTTTTTTATTAGCCTGACATAAGTCTTTTTATGTACAAGACATAAACATATAATACTTTTACACCCTTTATTATGATTTTTAAGGTTCAGTTGTCTTTCAAGAATTTCTGGTATGTGTAAAATTAATTAGTCCTGTTCTCTGTAGGATCTGTTTGACCGTGACTTTAGGTAAAATACTCTAAATAGTAGAGTATAGTAAAGAGAAGAGAGTCATCACTCAGAATCACAGGAGAGACGAAAAGAACATATTTTCTGGTATAAGCGGAATTTTGTAAAGAGTAATACTTAATTAAAAGGAAGTCGGTTTAATTTCACCCGGTTTTAGTGTTTTCATTGTTTAGATTGTGTTTATGTAAGGTTTTCAGTGATAGTAAATTTTCTTCGTTAGGGACACGGAATGGTATATGTGTTTAAAATTTTCATTAAATTCTAAAAATCCGGATCAAAAGGAAATTAACCTGTCTCGGTATAGTCGAGAAATAAATATTTAAGGAGACAAGTTATTGATTTAAATAATAAATTTTATAAAGGGTTGTGTCCCGTCTTCGCTTGATTGTATGAGAAATTAAAATTATAAACGATTTCAAGAATTGAAAAACTTTTCCGTTTTACTATCCTATGACTTTCTCCTTGAAGGGTCCAACCATCCACGGGTCATACGATGACCTCTAGTCACCTCTTTATTGAAGTCTTTCTTACTTCCCTACCTCGGTTTCGTTTTTGTTATGGGTCAACACCTACTCTGACCACTATCTTCGTTCCAGGCTACGACATTTCTCGTTATAACGTATCGTTGGACCTTACAGTCCAGGTACTTAGTTCCGTTTATCCTTCACCAGTTTGTTCTCTACCGTTCTCACTTGCAGCTGTAAGATCCTTAGTCTCTTGAGTTTACCTGACCTTACCCACTTGAATTGCGTCTACTGGTAATATAGATGGTGACGCCCGTCCTTAGAGAGTCTTTTTTACCTCATCGGTAGTACCAGTTGTCTTCTCAGGCTTTACGTCATGAACCTACGTTAGAGTTTTTTCTGTCCTACTAGAGACAAATAGATGTTCCGTTTGGTAAGTTATAGTGTCATTAAGTTCGGATACGGGGTTGGTCATTGCGGCTTCTTCGACTGCAACTTCTGCAGTTCTGGATGTTCTGGAAAATCTTGCTTATGGGTTTTTTCTACAGGAAAAGTAATGTCCCCTGACCTTACGTTTTGATCCTTCAGTTCTTTGTGGACCTCATTATCCGTTACCTTATACCGGAACCTTATACCTTACTTCGTACTGTTTCCGATTATCTCAAAACGGTTCTCTTGCGTGACCAGTATCGTTTATGGGAGAAGATTGCTGTGTTCTCTTCTGAGATGTGTACACATTTGTGGTTTGAGTCTGACTAATATAAGAAACGTCGGTTTCTACCTCTTCGAGATATCTCAGTCGTTTTTGTTCTGCCCCTCGACTGACACCGAGTCTAGTACTCGAGGAATAATGGTTTAAGTCTGAATTTAACTTCTTTCATCCCTTTTGGTGATCTGGTAAGTCCATACTGGATTTAGTTAGGGAATACTAATATGTCACCTTCACTCTTTATCTAAATTCCCTGCTCTAGACTATCTGTCTCACGGACTACTTGATACCTGTCTCGAAGGACTGTGACATATCCTCTGTCCCTAGTTCTGGTAGGGGTACCTTTTCTTTAGGTTTTTTCGTTTTACCGACAGACCCCTCCCGAATGTTTATCGACACTTTTCTTCTCTCCACTTTTCGTTTCCTCTTTTCCTTTCTATATTCGTAGACTTACGTCTCAAGGTTTCTTATCGTTCTTCTTTATTCTTTCGGAAGAAGTCGCTAGTTACGTTTCTTTATCTCCTTTTGTTGTCTTACCCTTTCTGATCGCTAGAGCAGTTCTTTTAATCTCTATGGTTCCCTTGTAAAGTACATTTCTACCCGAGCTATTTCCTGTCTTTATCAGACCTGGATTGTCTTCGTCTTCTATAATTCTTCTCCATCGTTCTTATGTGTCTTCTTGACATGTTTTTTNTTCTGAGATGTGTACACATTTGTGGTTTGAGTCTGACTAATATAAGAAACGTCGGTTTCTACCTCTTCGAGATATCTCAGTCGTTTTTGTTCTGCCCCTCGACTGACACCGAGTCTAGTACTCGAGGAATAATGGTTTAAGTCTGAATTTAACTTCTTTCATCCCTTTTGGTGATCTGGTAAGTCCATACTGGATTTAGTTAGGGAATACTAATATGTCACCTTCACTCTTTGTCTAAATTCCCTGCTCTAGACTATCTGTCTCACGGACTACTTGATACCTGTCTCGAAGGACTGTGACATATCCTCTGTCCCTAGTTCTGGTAGGGGTACCTTTTCTTTAGGTTTTTTCGTTTTACCGACAGACCCCTCCCGAATGTTTATCGACACTTTTCTTCTCTCCACTTTTCGTTTCCTCTTTTCCTTTCTATATTCGTAGACTTACGTCTCAAGGTTTCTTATCGTTCTTCTTTATTCTTTCGGAAGAAGTCGCTAGTTACGTTTCTTTATCTCCTTTTGTTGTGTTACCCTTTCTGATCGCTAGAGCAGTTCTTTTAATCTCTATGGTTCCCTTGTAAAGTACATTTCTACCCGAGCTATTTCCTGTCTTTATCAGACCTGGATTGTCTTCGTCTTCTATAATTCTTCTCCATCGTTCTTATGTGTCTTCTTGACATTTTTTTCTAGAAGTGCTGGTTCTATTAGTGTTACCACACTAGTGAGTGGATCTCGGTCTGTAGTACCTTACACTTCAGTTCACCCGGAATCTTTCGTAGTGTAACTTGTTTCGATCACCTCCACTACCTTAAGGTCGACTCGATAAAGTTTAGGACCTTCTACTACGACACTTTCACGAAGTGAGTTATACGGTCGATTAAACCTTTTGAGTCGCCACTGGTGTCCTGACCTTTTCCAGTCAAAAGTAAGGTTAAGGTTTCTTTCCGTTACGGTTTCTTGCGAGTTTGATGGTGTGTTGACGTGAGTAGAGTGTGCGATCATTTCCTTGCGAGTTTTAAGAGGTTCGGTCCGAAGTCGTTATGCACTTGGCACTTAAAAGTCTATAAGTTCGACCTAAATCTTTTCCGTCTCCTTGGTCTCTAGTTTAACGGTTGTAGGCGACCTAGTACCTTTTTCGTTCTCTCAAGGTTTTTTCGTAGATAAAGACGAAATAACTGATACGGTTTCGGCAACTAACACACCTAGTGTTATTTGACACCTTTTAAGAAGTTCTCTACCCTTATGGTCTGGTGGACTGGACGGCGAACTCTTTGGACATACGTCCAGTCCTTCGTTGTCAATCTTGACCTGTACCTTGTTGTCTGGCCAAGGTTTATCGTTTTCCGCATACCGTTCCGACATATAACAGTGGGACGAACAAATTGAAGATACGTCTCATGTAGTACTCTTTGCGACCCGACCTTCTTTGTGTTCGACCTTAGTTCTAAAGACCCTCTTTATAGTTATTGGAGTCTATACGTCTACTGTGGTGGGAATACCGTCTTTCACTTCTCCTTGAGTTTTCGGAGAACTACTTTCACTTTCTCCTCTCACTTTTTCAACCGAATTTCGAGTTGTAAGTCTTTTGCTTCTAGTACCGGAGACCAGGGTAGTGAAGTACCCTTTATCTATGCCTTTGTCACCTTTGTCACAGTCTGAAATAAAACCCCCCGAGGTTTTAGTGACGTCTACCACTGACGTCGGTACTTTAATTTTCTGCGAAGGAGGAACCTTCCTTTCAATACTGGTTGGATCTATCGTATAACTTTTCGTCTCTGCAATGAAACGGTTGTTTCCAGGTAGATCAGTTCCGATACCAAAAAGGACACCAGTACATACCTACACTCTCAACTGACACTTCTTTCGACTCGCGGTTTCTTAACTACATAAACTTGACACCACAACCTCTTCTGAGAACTCTCAGGGAACCTGACGGTCCTCTAGGTTGGTCACGTAAGATTTCCTCTAGTCAGGACCCACAAGAAACCTTCCTTACTACGATTTCGACTTCGAGGTCATGAAACCGGTGGAGTACGCTTCTCAACTCAGTAACCTTTTCTGAGACTACGACCCTCCCTAACCTCCGCCCTCCTCTTCCCCTGCTGTCTCCTACTCTACCGACCTACCGTAGTGGCTGAGCTAGCTGGACTTAAACTCACTTGAGACCCTCTACCACTACTTGTCCCTCCGGACCGCACGACACTAAGTACCCCAGCGTTTCTCATCCTGTGCTGACTCCCTGACTTGACTTGACCTTCAAGAATTATATATAGTTGCCCAGAAGAGTCACTGTATGATTGACTTTGATTAAACCAGAGACGGGTCGAATAAAGTATTGTAAGGTCTTGGTAGTGTACAAATGACACCATGTCTATGTCCTTGGTACTGTTTCCACTTTACTAACTTCAGAGTAATACAATCCTTTTTTTAATTAGAATTGAGGTATTTTTAATTGAAAAAGAAGTAAACAGAAAGATGGGAACATTGTGATCTTATATTTTTCTTTTAGTCTTGGTGTGAATTAGAAGATTTTTACACTAGAATTTTTAGTTTAATGACAACTCCAAACTGTCTTTGGTTGTTTTAAGACATTTCGTTAATAAGAAGTCATTTTTTACATAAATTTTTTTAGTTTAATATTGAAGTACATATGGAGACGTACCGTTCTATGATTAGGTGAGACCATATTGGTCAAAGTAGACATTCTCCCTTTGTAAATCTAAACCACTAAAACACCATGGATAGACATACGTTCGATCAGATTCAATCTATTCCAACGTCAACACCTCGTGAAAAGGATCGGTTGGTCCTTTAAACTCCGACATTAAAATTAAAAAAGGGTAACATTAAATTGATTATGGTATAAGATTAAGTCACCTAGACTTTCATACACCGGGTCTAAGGGCCTCAGGACTTTCTTACGACTAATATGTCTGTTTGTTACTTCTACGATTTGAGGAACCCCTTAGGTAGATAACGAAAAATTTTTTAACGTAAAATATATAAAATATGTAAATGAAAGTCTCATTCTTAAGGAATATTTCTTAAGATCACGACTTTTGTGACTTTTGATGATGGAGTTAAAGACTGGGATGAGATATCTCCAAGTGTCCTCCGGTTGTGTACTCTTACATACATTGCTCAAATGGTAAATTATGTACAGTCAATTGTCATGATGGGTTTTACACCTCAGGGTCTACAGTCTCCGATATGTTTTTCTCCTTTTGTCCTTAAAAGACCGAAGTTCCGGTCTTGACCCCTCATCAAACTCGTCCACTTGAAAATAGAAAAGGAAATTCTGGGGTTAAAGAGGACAAGAGTCGTGAGAGTGAAATTCCAGCAAGAGTTTCATGACATCGAAGTTTTAATGGTAGTAAAAGTCTTTATGAGAGGTATACCTATCTTGTTTCCCGATTCATCATAATTTGTCGATAATATTTAGTCATTCTGGTTTTTTTATTTTCTTTTGACCCGTTTCCTGTATTTGTCAAGTATCTTTTTTCTTTACGTTTTCCGAATGGTAAACATTTTTACGAATGTAAGTGTTATTGATTTCTTTAATTCTGAATATGGAAAAGTCTCTCATTGTACCGTCACAAGTACCTATAAATTTTAAGTATATAGGTGACCAGTTCATTAAGATGAAGATCCCTAAAATACGGGTTTCTCAATGATTGTTTTATGAATTATAAATTAAAATCTGACTAGTTTATTAAGTTCCAGATAGATATACGATCTGCTGTCTGATACTAATTGGAAATTTTCTAATGTTGTATATAAATGTATTTGACTATTTGTCTAGAGAATTTTTACCTCACCCATTTTTTTTGTCCGTTTCTTGACACGTATATCATACGAGGAAAACCTTCTTCCTTCTCTACTTACCTCCCTTTTTCCACCAACTCTTTTTCTCTATCTTTCCTTTTTTTTCTTTTAATCAAAGTATGTGTACGTACCGATTAAGACATTTCTGTGGAGTGTCATAGACTGACTCCCTTCTTTCTAATCTCCAGAATCCATCTTTTCTTTAAATAGGAAATCCTGACGATCTTAATAAGATACGTACATAATGAATAAGTTTATGTTTGTTTAATCAAATTTAAATTTTTGTTTGTTTTTTATTTCTGGTTTTTTTAATACAGTAAGTATTAAAGAGTTGAGGAAATACTTTATCTCAACCCGATCCAAAGTCATCTTTTAGTTAGACTTTGTCGAAATACGTAGAATTACATATTTAACTGGTGTCTGGTATGATTAAATCATAAAGGGTTTCCCACAAGGTATATACACGTTTCTGTAATTCACCTTTTCTTAAGGACAAGTATACTTAAACCTTCGGAGGTCTAATTTGTTTTACAGATAAAGTAAAAAAATGATGACCTGTCAGGACTCGAAAATTTTACATGTGACTTAGGTGTTCTGTCCCTATAGTGTTTGTAATAGAGTTTCTGAATCAACTGACACCATGTAAAAAGTCACAGTCACACGACATCCTTTGTAAGACCCTACACTTATATTGACGTTGAAGTACTCTACGTTTTTAGGTCATTCTTCCATCTCCGTCATACTCTGTTCGACAAAAACTTCCTACTCGTAGGTAGTGTGTCCTTCTTATTGTGACTCTCCCTCAGAAGAGGGTCCAATCGAGAAGAGTCGTACATGATGGAGAGTCTGTCACGGTTCACAGGGAAAAACTTGGGTGTCCAAAAAAAGACCTCCACAATAAGAAGGATTGTTGTCGAGAGTACGATCACCCTCAAGACTTTGCTCCACTCTCATCCACCGTCTCTTTGTCCTTGGTAATAGATATTTGACCTGAAGACACATAGTGTTCAACGGATAAATTTTACTTCATATGAGATCATTGATATAATTGTAGAAATTTATTGACTCTTCTTTTTAATTGGTGGTCCTTATACTTCTGACTGTAGATTCTCATTTATGTTTGTTTTGACCATTAAATCGCTTGGGATTTGGATTCTTCCTCGGAGATACGTCACGATTCTTGGGAGATCGTTATTGGCAGTGATCGGACTCTTGTCTTAGTGGATCTTCTACGTTACGTAGTTACAAGACTAATATCTACTTATAGTTAGACTAGTCTGAATTCGACTTTTTGAACACACATTCTTTCGTTCCTTGTTCCAACGTAATTGAAAGATCTACAGACTTAAGTTTCATTTGAAGGTCAAGGGGAATAAGGTATTGATTACAAGCATTGTTATGAAGTTTCTGTGATATTCTAGAATTTTTCATATAAGGTTTTGTACATTGTCTGTTTTATTGTCAAGTTAATAGACTTATAACCTCTATAGACATTTTCTGATTAAAAATAATCAATTGTCCTAATGAAAGAGTTAATAAGTCTTTGAATTCTGACGAGTAGGAGTTTGTAATGTTGAACTTTTGTGTCAAGAAATAGATTAGATCGGGGTACAGTAGATATTTATATACTACTGGTGTGTTTTACAAAAGAATCTCAGATTTAAGTACGATTTCAGTGGTAATTTATATAAGTACGTTGTCAGTCAGTCAAGACCAAAACAGACTAAATCAACGTTTAAAGATATACATTTATACATTCATTCATACATAACCAAAATGGCATAAACCGTAGGAACCTAGGGAATTTTTTGTAGTTAAGACAGATACCATAATTCGGTACCCCTTTTCTTATAATTACTTATTAGTAGAACTTTAATAAAATATGTATAATCATATCAGTACATTAAATGTATGAATTTACGTACGGATTATCCTTTAGTATAAGAAGAATATTCGTTTTTTCACTTCATACTTTTTAAGTTCCTTCTAATGTTTTATTTCGAATGAAAGTGACGTCGTTATTCTGCTTACATCAGTGATTCATCAAGACTTTTGTATATCTTCAGTCGTTTTCGAACAAGAACTACATTGACCAGATAGAAGAGGAGTTGGAGACGTTCGACTCTGTTTCGAGATCTATCTCGTCATACTAGAAGTCTTAATGGATTGTACCGTCGTGAAAATCGTTTCCGTCGACACAACCGACTTTCAAGACTTTATCTTTTCGTAAGTAAAAATCACAAGTGATCACTTCAAGAATTTATAACGTGACTATAAAATGTAAGAGAAATTTAAAACAGATAAGTGTTCGACGAGTTTATAAATGTAACATTTCGTTATACGAGGTTAATTTTTTATTTTTTGTATAAATTTTTATTATTGTACTTTTTTTGTCAGTAATTTTACGGAACCTGTATATTTACAGTTGACGAGTCTCGACATGACTTTTAAATCTTCATGTGACGGATATGAGGATCCCATATTTGATACAAATTTTTAAATTATAATTATTAGAGGGAAGGGTAAGAGGAGAATTCACGAAGAGACAGATCAGGATTTTTTCTGTTTTTTATTTATAAAAATATACCTTTCGTGACCCTTGTGAGTGTTAACTAAACATAATGTAATAGACCGGAAATTTATAAATAAATAGTAACTTTTATCGTTAAAAATACTCTAATAATAAATCGTGTGTCCTTCTTTTATTCCGTTTTGACATATATATTAAGTGTATTTAGAATAAGAAAGAAACACACGTTGTGGTTACGAATCACTTTATAATTCTTAAAAACTTACACTAGTAAAATTTGTGTAGTTTGTCTTTTTATCTACAGTTCTTGATTGCTAATGAAACGGACCTAAACGAGACAACGAGACGTAAAGTACTTCAAGAGAATTTCTTGGTATTTTACAAGGGATTCTCTTATATTTATCGTTTTTGACAATATTTGGTGAAAGTTATTCATTATATAATCATCTAAAAACATTAATGAAAAAAAACGTTACATAATGACTATTACCGTGAATGTCCATTATTTAATAAATGATTCACCAAATCTTTCATAAGATCTTTCTATTAATGAATGATTCACAAAGTCTTTCCATCAAGATCTTCAGTACATAAGAAATTTTTATTTTGGTTTTTGTAGAGTGTTACCTTATTTTTTAATCTTGAGTTGAAATTTTACTTAAAATTTGTGAGGGGAAAGACCCAAAAATTTATAACACCGACTTTTTACTTCGTTTACGAAGTGTCAAGAAATCCTTTGTATCCGTGTTTTGATGTAAAATTTCTGTTTAAAGTTTATAGTTAAAAACTTGAAGTAAGAAACTCAATGTTATTCTGTAGAAGTAAGTAAGTTATATACGAATTGTGTGTGTCTCAATTAATAGTTCGTCAAAATTAGATTTTAAGTTTTATATTAAAATGTTTGGATTCTAAAAAGAGGAAGATTTGATCTTCTAATTTTATGTTGTTTTTTATAATCCATCGTTTCAACTTTGTCTTTTGTAGGAGAATTTTGAAATTTTACTAGTATAAGTAAAGTGTTGAAATTTTATTAGTAAAATTTATTTTAAATTATTTTATAGACTTAATTGAATGTCACAATTTGTATATTTATTGTTCTGTTTGTTTGGAAAAGATACTGTCTGGTTCCGAAGTTGTGACCGTACTTCAAAGGATTCAACGACTAGGTCTAAAAGTTTAACGACGACGAAAAGAAGTTTGGTGATTCTCTTTTTACTTTTTACCTCGATTAAATCGGTCTTGTTTGGTCACATTTAATCCAATGGTTATCGTTCGATGTAAGGAACAAAATTTCATTGCTTAATTGGTACATATTGGTACCACCAGTTGACTACACGACTCTTGATGTGAGTTATTCGTTTAATTATAGGATAAAAGATGAACATGTCGAAATTTTACGTTAACAACCCGAGTAATTAAGTAGAGTAATAAGTTCAGCTTTTTAGTCGAGAATGACGTAGGCTAAGTAAGTAGAACTAACAGTAAAACAACTGTCGCAGCCGTCGGAACAAGTGGTAGGAGTTATAAGGACGAGGTGAGTCTCGGACACATAATTGACGAGATCCGTCGACCTTAACTTACTGTTTATTCCCGTTTGTTTGGCCAATTTTCGGATCTCCAAATTGACCGGTGTTTTCCCTGACGGGGGTGTATTGTGGGGGCTTTTTTTTTCTTTTCTTTTTTTCCTCCAACATAAAAGAAGTGAGAGTATGTAAAGTTATCACTCTAGATTAAAGAGTTTATGTGATGAACATGTAAGAGTTTCCTTTTGAATTTTTTATCTGAAAGGTAAACAAAAAGAAGACGTGCAAATGTAAATCTACCTTGTTGTGAGACAAACAGTTTTATATAATTCTTTAACGGTTCGTGGAATTGTGACCGGTGGACAAACGATCGTCTATATTTGACAAATTTTCCTTTTTTCCTCTTTCAGAACTCTTTTTAGAGGAATACGAATCAGTCCCGACATGCTAAACCTTAAAAAAAAAAAATTTGTTAAGACCTCAAGTTCTTTTAATTTTTATAGAGTATACCAATTGTTAATCTCCTATTTTACACGGTTTATATTTCTAGTCGTACCAATATTAATTCGAGAAAGTTTAGTGGGTAAAGGTAAAGTTTTGGAATTATTCTGATAATCTTACATCTGTATGTTTGGGTGTAAGTTGATAGAGATTTTACTCTAGACTTATTTGAATAAAGTTGTGTTACGGATTTGTTACTGAATCCCATAAGTATTAATCTGATAAACATTCGATAAGAAAATTTAGACCAAAATGATATAAAGTTCTTTCCCTTATTAGTAGGATGTGGATAACTATACTTCTTCTATAAAACGATACTTAAATCAATTCGTTAATTTCGTGATTCGTTTTTTTTTTTGTTGGGTGTTGTGTAACGAAATAAGGTAAATAATTACGTCAACAAATTACTTATGGATGTGAATATATATTAATGATGTGACTATTAGTATTTACTCTTGTAAATGTATATTTTTAAATTTCATCTTTATCATGGAGGCTTGAAAGATTCTTGACGGAATTTAGTCCTAGGACATCATTTCAACCTACGAAATGACAAGAAACTTCTATGGATCTAAATTCTTATTTTCCGAGGAAATAAATAGTCATCGTAGAATAAAATTTAGAATAAAGTTGTTTTCTTATAAATTTTTAAATTTTTCCTACGGACAAACGAAGGATAGTCAAACGAAAGTAAGATTGATACATCTTAAAATGTCATTAAGTTATTAATTTTTCGAAACGTAAGTAGAAAACTTTTAGATATTAATACATTTTTCTCCATACTATCACCCCATCCCCATCCTTACCTCTCTACACTTTAATGAATGGTTTGAAGAGTAACGTTTTATAATCTCAATCCCATGTATACATTCAAACAGTTTGTTGAGATAGAAAACCGTCCAGTCATACAGAGGTCAGTAATAATATATATAAGATCATTATATATATAATGATTAATCAGGTTTGATAAAAAAAGTTAACGGTAGCAATGGTTTTACCTCTTATCGGATGGTTAAAAAAGGGGGAACCGTCATCTAAATTTAATAGTTCAGTCAAAACTAGGAGTAAACTATTCCTGATTTAAAAAAAGTTGTAAAGACAAAAGATCCCAAAACGATAAAAACTACAAAAGGAATATGCTGTAGTGTATTTTATTTTTCATTTCTCTTTGTAATGATTAGTAATAGTCGAATGAAATCATTAAAAGGAAATGCTCTTTTCCAGTTTGAGACTGTCAGTGTTATTTAATGGTTAGGAAGAAAGTATTCTCTTTTTTAGGGTGATAAACTTAGTGACGATGAATAGATTAGGGTAAAAAATTTTTGACGAGAAAGGGGTCTAATAATTAATGTACGTAATTACAAAGTTAATATTATTAAACGGATTGTCAATTATACGGAAATAAGATAAATGTGTTTTGTCTAATATCTTATACGGATTCTCAAAGACCCCGTTTTTTTATTTTCGAGTTTGCAATTGAAGACAAAAATATATAAATTTATTTTATGAATGGTATAATTTGAAGTAAAATTCAGTTGTCGAGTGCATTCCCCAGTAATATTATCTTCACCATAAATTTTTTTTATAAACGACGAATCAAATACTTTGATTTTTTCTCATGTCATCCTTGTGATTAAGAAATTCAAACTCTTTACAGCTATGAAAAGGTGACCTTAAAATGAATTAAAATTGTGACTTCAAGAGATCACGATGAGATCGACTCAATAATTCAACAAATCTTGACACATGACAAATTTTCGTCAAACGTATTCAACAAGTAGACTCACGTGTTTTGTCGACCATTCATCGTTCGTGAATTCTGTAAGTATTTTACTTGTTGGTTCCTTCTGTTTTGTAGATCATGTGTTGGAAATTCTTTTTGACGTCATAAAGTTTGCATTTACCTTTATCGATTATGAGGAATATAAGATTTTATTGAAAAATTTCACTCAAGATCACTCTTAAAAACTCAAGATAATTCACTCTTATGATCAGAGTACGTTATAAGGTTCTTTTTCTCACAAAGATATTGGTTCTTTCAAACTCTATATAATGTATGTATAAGGAAATTCTAAGTATCACTTATCGTCGTATAATTTACGGTACTCTTCATGACGTCCTTTTTCTAGACCAAATTGAAACAATTTCGGATGTAATTATTTGGAGTTGACTGTCATCTAAAGAAAAAAAGTGGAATTTTGTATGATCGTAAAACTCCTTAGTTGCAACTTTTTAATACGAGATCTTTTTCTGTTATTTTGAAAGAATTCTCAATGTACTTTTATTTCTCGTTAATTAGTGAAATTTTTCCATAATTTGTATGTATTACAATTTTAATTCTTTTCTTTGTATTTTGCCTAAAAATTAACTAATTGATGAACATTGATATGTGGTTAAGTCTTAATTCCAGTCTCTTCCAATATCTATGCGTCTTCTTTCGACTTGTTTTTACTTACATCCTTCTTATGTGACTTTTATACTACTTTTCTCCATAACCCCTCGTCTTGTCTGTGACTTCCTTCTGTATTCACTTTCTACGAACCTTGACTACTTTCACAGTCTGAGACGTTCTTCACCAGTCGTCAATCAAGAATTCTAAACACGATTCCTTTCCAATAGTCATATAAATGTTAGTGATTCCCGAAAGTTGACGAAGGGACCACCGACTCTACCATTTCTTAGACGGACGTTACGTCCTCTGGACCCAAACTACGGACCCAGACCTTCTAGGGGACCGTTGGGTGAGGTCGTAAGAACGGACCTCTTAAGGTACCTGTCTCTTCGGACCTCCCGATATCAGGTACCCCAGCGAAAGTTCAAAGATGAATGAATGGTTTTGTTTTATTTCGTCCAATATGTTTTGCGGACTCTCTTTGTCTCAATTTCTATAAAGAGAACGAAATCTGAGTTTCTATACACGATTGTTTCTCTCTGGTTCTTCCGTTTTTCTTCGACCCAGAGACTACTGTAAGTAAACAAGTAAGTTGTTTGTATAGAACTCGTAAATGATGTGTAGTCAATGACAAGACTCATGAGTTTTACATAGTCACTTGTTTTCTCTTGTTCTAAGGAAAGGATGACTTCGAATATAATCTTTTTCTGTCTGTTGTTTAGTATTTTTAATACATCATACTCTATTCTACCGTTTACGACACCTCTTTAGTTTCCTGTTCATCTCTTTCCTGTTCATTTACCCTAGTCAGTTTCACTTTCAACGAGTCAGTACAGGTTGAGAAACGTTGGGGTATCTGATATATCAGGCACCTTAAGAGGTCCGGTCTTATTACCTCACCCATCGGATAGGGAAGAGGTCCCCTAAGAAATGGTTGACTCGATGATCCCTTTGGGTTACCCTAGTCACCAACTACCGTTAAATTTATCTTATCCAGTCTTTTCGACTATGGACTTACGGAGTTCAAATTTGTCCATTACCTTAATCGGTACGTCTATGGGGTCCTCGTTTTCGAAATATCCTACACGGTGTCTCCTATCCCCTCACTTTTGGGTCCACTCTTTTACGGACCCTAGAAACTCCTCGTCGTTTTTCCACTCACACCGGATCTCGTGTCACTAGTTCCTTCTATACCCTAGTTCATGCATTGTCTCACTCGTCACGTACAGTCCCTTCTAAAATATCCAGTAATATTCCTAATACCGAAAATAACTTACTTTAATCTACGCACATACTCACCCCTACTAAGTACAAAATTTGTCTACTGTGACCGCCAATATAATTTTTTTCTAATCTCCATGTTCCTATCTTTGTCCCTCTAGTTGCGCCTCAGATGACTTCAATTAAGTCTGCAAAGTTGATCATCACTTGTCCATTTTTTAGACAACAAGTCTATAGTTTTCCTTTGTTGTCCTAAAGGACTACTTAAACTACTGTAATTTGTAGACGGATGGAGGTTTGGAAGACTATACTCACCCAATTAGTTAGATGTGATTGACAACTCCGAAACGGTCGACCCAAACGTCCATGAAGAATACTATGTGAATGTAAAAATCTCTTTTCCTTGTTACTTAAATCCAATTTATTGACCAGATTCTGGAGTGTCTATCACACGTCACGTATTACCTCACACCCAAAGTTGTGTCTTTCCTAAGATTTTGGGATATGTGAAGAAGTACGATGAAATGTAAAGAGTCAAATATAAATGTCTTCACATAGGAATGATATTTTGTTTGAGTTATACGAGTATTCCATTGTGTGCTTCGTGAGTATTCTTTTAGTTCACTCGATAGAAATCCTATGAATCTTCTGCATCAAAGACGAATGACTCACACCGTGTCCTCCTTACAGACCCAAGAATTGGTGAGGGCAAGAGAAGAGTATAAAATTGTGGTCTATAATTAGGAAAACGAGTTCTGTCAGTAGACCTAAGAGTTTCAAGTTGTTTATTCATTGATACATTTGCTGATGATCTCGTATATGCTTCTTTATGTAGGAACTGGACGGTCTAGGTTGATCCAGCACATAGGGTGTCTTTTCGGATTTACAAATTTAAAATTCCTTACGGTGTCTTTTGAGTGTTATTTTTAGTAAGGTCAAGGAGACGAAGACATGGAAATGTGGACATAAAAGAAATCAATAGAAAAGATTACATGTTACTTGAGCATTATGCGAAATAGTGATGACGTTTAAGATGATTCCATAACTATCATAAATTGTTCGTTATAAATGATCAGTTTTTTGATAGAAGTGTTTATGTGATCCAGTTCGAAGTTATGAAGGAATTTTGAGAGGAGTCACAATGTATCACTTACTTCCATGCCAAATTCATGATACGTTACGTAAGTTCAATTTTCTTTTCCACTCACCTCTTAGTTTATACAGGAACCATGTTATTTAGAAGTAATTCAAAGAATAGTTCCTACAGTAGGTTTTATAAAGTTTAAATGAGTGTCTTTTTGTCCTGACCTTTCCGAAGAGTTTTCCAGTACCAATATGAAAGTCCTTCTTGATTCACTTTAGTTCCGTCATGTAATAGGTAGAAATAAGAATTTGTATGAGTCGGATGTTGAAGAAAGTGTTGTCTTAGTCAAGATTACGGATTTAATTTGAAGATAACTACCTTAAATTTAGAAAAAGGTCTCACTGACGATCAGAGTGTCTGTATTAGAGTAGAAAATTCAGAAGAGATTGTAATCTAAAATTCAACGTGTGATCGAAAAGAATAATACTTAACAAGTTTGGACTGAAATGACACCGTAAAAAAATTTTTGACTTTATTAAATAATGATTTTAGGTCTTAAACAACAGAGTTTTTCTCAAAAATTTTGATTAAATATGGGTCATCTATATATACGATAAAGGATTTTTGACAGGAATAGATGAGATTGGTGATTAAAATTCGGTTCTCTCTTTTATTTTGTTTATTCGTTTAAACTAATTTTAATTTTTATTTTTTTTTGGATACTATCATCGTTCATAAAATTTAGATCCATTAATGGTTGATATTCCACTTGAAATTCTATCAAAACTTGAACAAAAGAGTGTAAAAGTCGTGTCTTTCCCTCTTTACAATTCTAAGACCCTCATCTAAGGAGGGTAGGTAAAGAGAAACTCAACCGGTGTTACTTGTGTTCAGAAGTTTCGATATCCTTTACACAGTCCAGTTCTTCGTATTTTCTTCCATGTCGTATACATAGATAGTCGGAAATTGAGATGTCAGTCAAGTTCGTGACTGATTGGGAAACATGAAAGTTTAGTGTTAGTTGATATTTCTTAACTTCCTCCCTCGTGTTTGGATTAAAAAGTAACATAAATTTTCTTTTTAATTACATCTATTTCTGTTCAAAGTGAAACAATACTCTTAATTATCTTTGTCTTGTTCTACTGTCATGGTATAAAAAATTACCTGGTTAAAAGAAATTTTTTCGAATATCGTGAGAATTCTCATTATCTCACCATGAAGTCTTAAAAGTATGAATTATTATATGAACACGGTGAATTACCTTAGTCTGAATATAATGACTTTTTTGTATTCTCATTATTTGTATCGACTAATCTTAATGGAAAGTTCTCGACGAGAGGAAAAAAGATGTTTAAGACACCTACTACTCAGAAGAAATGGGTGGAACTGGAACCAGTACGGAAACTTTTTTAACTTACTCTAAGTGCTAAAAGATGATGGCTCTTTGTAAGAAAATTTTATTAAAGACGTATTAAACCGAAGGGACCACCGAGTCTCTACCATTTCTTAGATGAACGTTCCGTCCTCTGGGTCCAAGTTAGGGATGCAACCCTTCTAGGGGACCTCTTCCCTTACCGATGGGTACGGTCACAAGAACAGACCTCTTAAGGTTCCTTTCTCCTCAGACCGTCCGATGTGTCGAGTACCCCAGTGTCTCAGTCTACGTTGACTCATTAATTGTGAAAGTGAAAGACTCATTAAATTTTATATAAACTTGAACTGTTTTTTCACAGTTTTTAATATTGATCATAGTATACAAACTGTTTAATTATATATATGAACCGTTCATGAACATTACATTGGATATTTTCTCATGTCTATTTCGTCTCCAACTCGATACAGACATCAAAAGGTCAAACCTTAGGAATAAAATGAACTATATATAATATGAGGACCCATTTAATTTTACACAAACTGACGTTATACGTATTACCTCAAGTTTAAGTACTCAAATTCGAGTAAACTATAAAAAGAGAGAATACTCGTTATTAATTCAGAAATGAAATCATGATCTTTTTATTCATATTAGACACTTATACGATTCATGAAGGTGACGGTGTCTAAAAATTCTTGTACCAAATAAATAACATAGACCGAAATATTGTCGACTTTATTACTCGAGAAAGTGTCTTGGAGAAACTTTTTATCAGTACACGTTTAAAAAAGAATTACATAAGTAAAAATTTTTGACTACCTGTTGTACTTTAAAATTTTTACTGATGAAGAGATGAACTAAAAGACGGTTCTTGAAGTGTCTTGTTAAATAATAGATGGAAATTATTATCGAGTCTGAAATACGTGTGTAAATCTCCTTTGATTGAACTGAAATAGAAAATAAATTGATGTAAATAAAAAGGACGATTAGAGAAATGAATATAAAAAAAATTTGACGTAAAATATACCAACGGAGTTTAAGAAGGTTAGAAAAGTTCGATTATTAACCACCTGTCGACTTCTAATAATCTCCTTTTATAATCAAACTTTGTGTTATTTGAACCGTACTTTTAACTCAATTTTTTTAAAAAAAAGGGACCGAGTTACAAATTTCTGATCACATAGATCAGTGGTTTTACTCTTTTTAATAAAACAAAAAGGAGAAAACTATATAATTTTTGTCAACATGTTGAATTTCGATTTCTTTTTTCCTATAATTATTATTTATTAAATACTATTTACTTTGTTCAAGTGATGTGTCTATTACCCTCCGGTTTCCTATGGTGACGTTGTCAAATCTCTTTATTTTAATAATTGATCTGATCGTCAAGTGTACCTCTTCCGTTACCGTGGGGTAAGGTCATGAGAACGGACCGTTTAGGGTACCCACCTCCTGGGACCATCCGACGTCAGGTACCCCAGCGACTCTCAGTCTGTACTGACTCACTGAAGTGAAAATGAAAAGTGAAAGTACGTAACCTCTTCCTTTACCGTTGGGTGAGGTCACAAGAAGGGACCTCTTAGGGTCCCTGCCGTCTCGGACCACCCGACGGCAGATACCCCAGCGTGTCTCAGCCTGTGCTGATTTCGCTGAATCGTCGTCGTCGTCAAGTGTTTCGTACCAATCTTATAGACCTTCGTAAGACTCTGGAAAAACTCCTCACCGTTCCCTACACATGATTTTAGATAGAAGTATTATGTGGTGTGACAATAAAAACATAAAAAATGAGAGTAAGAAAGTAACTCTTGAGTCACCTTGAAAGGATTTCAATATACGACACGACATAATGTTTTCTATCTCACGTCTTCGTCTACACTTTTATTTCGATAAAAGATACTTCAGTCTTTAATTTCTAAAACGTTTTGACATTTTTTGTTTTTTCCGTTCGGTAAGAATGGTGAAAAAACGGAATGTTTTTATTAAAAAGAGTTTTTGGAATAAACAACTATTGTCCAATAGTCAAAGAATAAAAAGTCAGTTAATTATTTGTGTTAAATTTTTAAGAGTGCACATTCATAGTTCTCTATATCGAGGTTTTCGTTTTCGAGAAACTCCGGGAAGTTATTTAGACTTATGTGTTCCACAGAACTCTGCTTTTTCGACTTCTTGATATGATCTAGAAACTTAAAATTTTTACTTCTTCTTATATTTTTACGAAAACTTATATAGTTCCAAAGTTTTAGTATTTTCTATGTCTATTTTGACGAAAAGTTTAGTTAACAAATTTCTCCATTTTTGTCATTGAATCTTACTTTGAATAAAGATAAAGTCTTATTGTTAGAATATATATATTTTTTAACTAAATATATTTTTGGATACTGACCCTTTAACCAAGTTCTACTACCTCTTCCTCCTACACGTGAGTTGAAGAGGACTCTCTTGTGGTTTTTAGATAGTGACTTTTCTTTCTCACCTTTTTTATGATGTTTTAAAATTACCACCCTGTTATCTCCAAAAGGAGAAAACATTATAAGACGTATAAGAATTGATTCATTCCGAAATAATGGACATTTTCACTTTACAAAATTTTACAATTTAACTCCATACATTATTTTACTCAAATTTATCGAGGACACACTCGTTCCGATCTAGTTTAGAAAAACATGTTACATATCGACTCGTACCTTGTAGAGGTTCAGGAGTCTTTTTACAATTATACGATTATTATAATTTATAAGAGATTTACAATGAGTCATTATTCCATGAGATTGATGAGACTTTCAAAAATTAACGAAAGTAGAACGATTTAAGGTTGAATTATAAATTGTAGTAGTGTAACATATTTAGTTTTAGGAATCCATAATCTTTTATTTTAAAAATCGATATGTGAGAAGTCAACTATTTACTGATAGTGTTTATCTTATAAATTTAAGTCATAGAGAATTCTGTAACTATACAGTACTATCACGCACTAGTACCTTATGTGTTTAGGTATGTTAGTTTTAACTTGATCAGGGTCATTGTTTTTAGTTAAAAATTTCTAAATATGAATGGATGATATGAGAAAAGACCTCGACCACCGTGTTATATTGGTTGTACATTTATGAACGAACGATTAAACGATACGTTTGGTTCCTTCAGTGATTTAGAAGAAAATTGACTTTTAAGTGAAAACGACTTGTACCTTTCTCTTCAGATGTTCACTTCTTCTCCATAAAGTTTAAAACTTATGATTTTTTAATAAATTTTTAATTACATTATGTATTAACACTTATACGTATGTGTGTGTGTGTCTCCAGATGTGACGTTTTTTTTTACATCTCATCGATTGATTACACTTTGTTTCTAAAGATTGTTGACTTTTTTGGGGTTTAGTGTCAACAACGACGAAAAACAAAAAAAAAAATGTCTTTTGTGGACGAAATAAGATGTGAATTGAGTGGAGTGACTGAGATGGACATAAATACGATTACTAAGAATTAGAGACTAGAAATGGAGATCGGATCTAGAGGTGACCCGAAGTCAGACTATGTATCAGGTTCCCTTTTGGAGGTAAATTTAACGTGACGGTAGAGTTAAAGTGGTATAAAAGGGGACGACCTTTTCACTTCCCTTGAAGAGACATAACAAATGATAATATAAGATCGAAAACCTTCTGTCGGACTGAGGTTCCATATATTTATTCATAGACAAATTACTTAATTGTCTAAAGTGAGGTATGACACAAGGAGAGAAACATAACGGAAAAGAGGTCCTAGTAAGGTTGTTCGTCTCAAGGAGATCTGTTTCTGAGTCCAAAGGGAGGAAGGAGTGAAGAATGTAGGTTCGAGATGACTAGTGTGGAGGATATATTGAGTTCTTTGGTAAAAGAAGTGAGTAGGGGTCTTGGTTAAGGATTCATAGTGAAGAGTGTCATCCTGACGACGTCTGGGGAACAGAAATTCTAGACTTCCAGATGTTAGGGAAATTCTTAACGTTGATGGAGTTGATCTCTAGGACTGGAAAGAAAAATAAAACCGGTGTGACACGTCGTGCACCTTAGAATCAAGGGACTGGTCCCTAACTTGAGTGTATGAGGGGTCGTCACCTTCGTGTCTCAGAATTGGTCACCTGGTGGTCCCTTCAAGGGACTGTGAAAATAGGAGGGTTAGGTTTGACTCAGTCTCTTTCGAAAGATCTTGTTTTTAGAGTTACACGGTGTGAGAACAAACTTGAAGTTACCAAGAGGTAGTATGTTAAGGATTACACCGATAAGTATTATTTCCGTCCGAATGACGGTTTGTTAAATTAGACCGTGGTGAAAGACGTCCAGGACGTCCAAAGAATAAAGACCGAAAATATGTTCGTTTAGCGAAACGGGGGAAAGGGTGGGTGTTGTGAAGATGAAACAGACCTAATCTAGGGAAGGACGTATCGGAGGGTCTTGTGAGAGAGATGGTTTGGTGAGTGCTGAGTGAGACTGATAAATACACGTTGAAAATGACCTACTATTGGAACATTTCTGTCACTAGTGCATGTGAAATTAGTGACACCATAGGAGTATGATGTGTCACTCCCGAGTCATAAAAAAATCTCCTCGTTTTCCGAATGGAAACAGCAATGAGACATTCGGTACATTCGTAAGTACGGTAGTGGATATTCTTTTCGGTTCGATAATTTTTAGTATTCGAATTGTGTGTTCCATTGATACACTCCATTATATAATTGAACTAACACCATTAGTAAAGTATTTTATAATTCGATTAGTGTAATACTATTAACACTACACGCATGTAGGATTTATATGTGGTAAAAATAAACAGTTAATAAAGAGTTATTTCGACCCCCCTTTTTGTTTGGTGGTTCGACGGTGTTCAAATTTTTAATCTTCGTGGTTAAAATTATAACATTGTTACGTACATCAATTCTTTTTGTCGTGTAATTGTTGGTTCAATTAATAATTTTTCTTCGTTCATGTTTTATATTATTTACAACTGAGTGGTTGAAAGAGACCTAGACTATGTGGTTAAAGATATAGTTTTTGTAGAGGTAAACGAAGAAGAAGTTAGATCCTTTTAAAAAAACCATAATTTCTAAGGTTAAACATAATAGTAGTATTATCATTATTCATATTAAAAATGGTAGATAGAAAATAATCCTAGTGACGGTGTACTTTGTTAAAGTCTCAGTAAGTCGTGAGATAAAGACTTTTAGTTACTTTCGAAAATGTAAAGGACAGATACACTTTTTATGTGTTTGTGTGTGTCTGTTGTTCTTTTCCTATTAATCCTCTTCATTGTCTTTTAGAACACGAGGAGGCTGAGGAGTCTACATTTCTTTTGAAGACCTCCTTATGACACCTTATAAAAACAAGTTAGAAGTCTACGTCTAATACTTCTATTGAGGAATAAAAATTATAATGATAAAAAGTTTCGACATATAGAGGAGAAATTTTTGGTCCTTCATCGGTAATGAAAACGGTCATCTTAGGATGTATGAACGTCTTTAATAATATTCGTTGAACTCGTAGTACTAAAGAGATTAATGGATCATTTGTGTACAAGAAGGACTTCGGTTATTTTCGCGATGTTTCGAGTTACTCTTTTCTTCTTTTACTATTTAGATACTCCGATGTCTCTTCGTGAAAAATACGGTAACATTCATTCGTTAAGGACAATTGTCATCAAGACTCCCTTTCCGAACAGTAAAAGTTCTTCTTTTGTGTCCTTGACAAGCTAGAAAGTTTTAAATTTTTGTTGTAATTATAAGGTTCTGAAGTCTTTTCATACAAAAAGATTACTATTAAAAAAAGTTTCAACGGGATGACGTGTCTAAAAACTTTCATTCGGAATGGACTTGACATTGTATGCATTTCGTATATTTAGGATCCATATGTCGAGCTATTGAAAATGTTTCATTTGTGTAGAGACATTGATCTTGGCTCTAGTTCTTTTTTGTCGTAGTAATTCCGGGAGTGCGAAGGAGAGGTGAGTGATGTGTAGGGGACGAGACACTTGTGTCACAGTCAGCGAGTCAGGACAGGCTGAGACGCTGGTGTACTTGACATCGACCGGTCCACGGATTCAGGTACCCTGATAATGCCATTCTAGTGTTTACTGTTTGACGGACTGAACTCTTCGTTTCACTACATAAGTTCAATAACCTAATTTTTCACACCCCTATTTAAATCTTTGGTTTAGTAGGTTGGAGAAATCACAAGAAAAACCCTTACAGATTTTCCGAGACTAATGTTTACTGCCTGTCGTCTCTTTAGGGCCCGCCCCTTGTTTTTTTTCATAATAAATGTATAATTAAATCTTATATTTGTAAAAAGGTATGGAGCAGGGACCTAGATAGTTTCTAGTGTCCTCGTCTGTATGAGAAACTAAGTTAAGACCCTCGTTACTCACAACACCCCCAGTGTCCACACTGACGTCCTCTTCCAAGACTCCTCTCATATCCAAGGGAAAGACCTGACAGGTCTCTTTGAAGGAGACATCGAAGATCTATGTTTAATTTGTTCAATCAATTCCTGTGACCATTGTTCGTCTCGTCCGTTGCTTAATGTTTTGTAAAAATATGCTGGGTATTATAGTTTTATAATAAAATTTTATTAACAATATTTATTAAATTCTTAGGAAGGAATCACCAAATAAATTTTGAAATTTTGGTTGTCACTGAAACAACTAAAATCCTTCTTAAGGTCATTCAGTTGTATCAATAGATATGATCACCATCCCTATTTCGATCTTCCTTTCGTTACTACACTTATTAAGGTGTAAGTAAACACAAACCTAGATATTATATAGATTGTGAACACCATTGAATGGAAGGTTTTAGAACATAAGTCCGATTGTAATACTAAGAAAATATGTGTGTTTGTGTTTGAAATATCGCCTCTCGACGAGTCTTGATAGGGTTGACCCTAATTTTTAAACAATACGTTTCAGGTGTTTCATTAGATTTCGTTAATTGACGATTTGTAATGTCCTATAATCGACTTATGTGACCTCTTCCGTTACCGTGGGGTGAGGTCATGAGAACGGACCTTTTAGGGTACCTACCTCCTCGGACCACCCGATGTCAGGTACCCCAGCGTGTCTCAGCCTGTGCTGACTCGCTGAAGGGAAAGTGAAAAGTGAAATACATGACCTCTTCCTTTACCGTTGGGTGAGGTCACAAGAACGGACCTCTTAGGGTCCCTGCCCTCTCGGACTACCCGACGGCAGATACCCCAGCGTGTCTCAGCCTGTGCTGACTTCGCTGAATCGTCGTCGTCGTCGTCGACTTATGTGTTTATGTGTGTTTCGTTATCCACAAATCCAAAAGTAAATTTCACGAACAAGTAAACTTTTTAGATTTTGATTTATATAAATATTTGTTTTGTTTAGTTATTTGACTCACAGATTTTCGATACATTGTAACACGATTTCCGTTACTTCTTTGTGTGTTTTTACATTTCATAGTATGGACGGGAGTCCCTCAAATATTAGATCAACCCTTTTGTTCTATATTCGTACACCTTACAATTTGTTGTTTCTGTTTATTGTCGGTTCTTTTGTTATATTTCTCGTATTGTTTTGCAAATTGACGATATACTTGATATCCTTGTTTGATATTAAACTCAACTCTGCCCTCTCTTATTAGATCCGACCCCTTTTATCCCTTATAAAATACTTTGACTTAACTTTTCTATACTTACCTAAATTTTTTACTCCCTTCATAAGGTGTTTTTACTTTGTGTCAACTGGGAACTTGTTGTACCCCCAATCCCGGTGGTTGAGAGATGTGTCAGTTTTGAGACTCAGATTGAAAATAAACCCGGAAGGTATATCTACCGAGGAAACAAAATCTCCAAGACGTAAGAACCTAAGTTAGTTGGAGACTAGTTCAACATGACATCATAAATGATTAAAATTTTTTAATCATAATCACCTGGACTCGTAAAGTTTGGGTATAACAAGTCCTTAGTTAGTATTGACTCATTCAATTTTCGTTTCGGTCTTTTCATTTTAAATATTAGTCACCGGTTTTATTATTGGTGTCAAGACGACCAAATATCTCGACTATGGTTCTTTTCCGTCCGTCCTGACATTCACTTTGTCCTACTCTAGTCACCAAAGATTGGACTCCAAGAATCTAAGGAGTCTCAAACTCTTCCGTCATTGTTATCTGTCACTCGGTAAAATTATGGAGTTCTTCATACAGTCATTATTGTATATACAATAAATGCACTTCGTCATTCTATGGAGAATTTTAAAGATGAAGAAACTTAATTCTCCATGTTTGATGATACGTATTTTATTTATTAGATGTTCCTATATAACATGTAGTGTCCCTTATGTCGGTTGTAAGATTTTGATATTTACCTCATATTTGAACTTTCAGTGATATGACATGTGGACTTTGAATACTATAACATATAGTTGATATGGAGTTATTTTTTTATTCAGTTTCAAAAAGAAAAAAATGTCTTTTTTCAGGGTGTATATGATTCATATTTCTAATTGTAAAGGAACTTTCTCTGTGAAACTTCCATTCACATTTGACTAACACAGTTAAAGTCGATTCATTGTAAAGTGAGTATGGTGTCTGTGGTCTCTTAAAAAGTTTGTTTCCTTATGAGGAATTTGAAACCTAAACCATATTAGACGACTTTTCACATTCACTTTATGTCATTGATGGGATCTTCTTCGTTAAAGATTTTCAGATCCTGTTAAAGTTGTGACCGTTGAACGAGAGGGAATGAATAAGGAGATCCTGTCAAAGGATTTTACACAAGTCACTTCGAATCACGTCCTACCATGACTACCACCTTTCCCCGAGAGATCAATGGGTACAAACCACTTGTAGGACATTCATTCGATTATTGTCATTGTTTCAGTACGAACTTGAAAAAGACTACGGTGAAGACTGTATTATTATCATACACTTTACGATAGGTTTCATATAACCGTATGTATGGTTAATGTTAGATTAGAGTGATACCAAAATTTTGGTCTTACCGATTCAGTGATCTCGTTATGGATATCAAAGAAGAGAATATGTCCAGAATCCTTTGGCTTACTACAGTAATACTTTACATCGACTCAAATTCTATTTTCTATTTCGTATTTTTTACAGACGTCTATTGTTTTCTTTGTCTATCTGATAAAAATAACGAAGTAGACAAAGAGGAATTTTTGTTTGTCTTTGGGACTGTGGTTGGTACCTAGTTAGTGACACAAATCATATGAGACGTGATCCATGTGATTGTGTCTTTTCTAAAAAGATCAACTCGAAGTACCCGTTTATAGTGACGTGTCGCGACTGTACCGTCTGACTAGTCGTCCCGTGTGACATTTGTTCTTTGGTAGAAAGGATACGTGTCTCGGTCTCAAGACGAAATCTGAGAATCGTGTGAGTAATTGTATCTTCAGACTCTGAATTTCTGAGAAATTATTCTACCTATTACATTCACAAGATAAATACTGGGAAATGATAATCTCCTTATGGGTGTTAAAATCTAATCGTCGATGAAAACAGTAGAAAGTCTAATTTTGTATTTACGGTACTCCTTTGAAGATTCCTAGAGGACCCTTTTTCAGTTACTTTCTTTTCTTTTTCCTCATAATGTTAAAACCAATTGACAGTAATATGTGATTCAACAATCCATCGATATCTTTTCCCACCCTTCCACCGACCCATTTACTAACAGAAGTGTAAAATTAAAAGACTGTACTTAAGTATTTTCTGTACTTAAGTAGACGTCACTTTTGAAAAGTATGTGATTTGTCCTTTAATATACCTGGAGACAGTATCTCCTGACATAAAAATTTATATGAACATGATTTTTTTATGTACTACCAAAGTTATAAGTTGGTGGTATTTTCGACTCCCTCCTATGTAATAGTTCGAAATTGAGTTTCTTTCGGTCAAATCCATTTAATTCGAGAATTTTGTGTGTTTCTAAATGACAACGTTAATAAACACGGTAATTAAGATTCCTTCTACGACGAAAAATTATCGGTTTGTAATTAAACATAAATTTAAAATTAGAATTTCGTCTATTAACAAAACTTCTCCCAGGTTAAAAAATTTCCATCTTTCTCTGATGTGGTTTAGGACGGGGGTATAATTTTTTTTTAAGGACTTCGTAGTTAAATAAGTGGATTTTGACTTATTTTTACCTTGGGTACCATTTATGACTTTGTAAAAATAATTTTGTCTAAAGTTTATATAAATCTAATATTTATTAAAAATTCAAGTCTCAAATTAAAAGGAAACACTATTTAACATTTATCATTCTTTCTTATATTAGTAACGATAAAGAGTTTTAGACTTACGGTGTTGGTAATCAAACACAGGTTCGTGACGAACTTTATTAGTTTAATAATCACACTGAATAAAGGTTTGCGAATTTTGGTCTTTCCTAGTATAAGCACGAAAAGCGTTCAGAAATAAAAAGTAATTCGTTTCATTGATTTTAAAGGACAGGAGGATTCAGTAATTGTTCTTTTCGGTAGTTATCATGAAATGTCTTTTACAAAACAAAATTCTCTTATAAAAGACTATCCTATATACGATGTTTACTATTAATGATTTTTTTTTTATTTCCATAAATGTTAATGGACGTTTTTCTAGAAGAGACAGTAGTAGATCGTGTTGAAGACGTCCAAAACCTGGTAACCTCAAACATGATTATAGAAGAGGTTCTTTCGATCGACCTAGGCCTCTACTACCTGAACTGACACTTTTTTTATTAACTATTATCTAACGGTACAAACAGACAATATTAATACAGAGGTCTATGATATCTTTATCTTGTAAGAGGACTATTCGTGTCTTCTTTCTTATTGTTGTCGATAAATGTCAAGGAGGAGACTCCATTCTTTATTGGTTTTTGTGTGAAAGTGAGTGGAAGAAAGAATTGTTCTTTAGTGAATCCTAAATTTTGTCTTTTAGAAAAGGTCAGTGGGCCAATCTATATGATTAGACAGTTCAAATCAATATTAATTGTTTTTGTTTTAAATTACAAAATATATCATATTATAGTATATTATCATTTTTAGCCTGGAACGTTTATACAACGTACTTATTCTTCAAGTTTAATTATGAAATTCTTTTTCCAAATCGTCATCAACTGAATTCTGATGTTAATAAGATTTTAAAGACAATAAAACTTTGATTTTTTAAGGGTCATTAAAGGTAAAGTTGATTCGATTTCCTTATAAAAACATAAAGACTTTCATGTTTTTAGTCGTTTTGGATTAGTTGTGACATTTCGAAAATCTAAATAGTGTCAAAAGAATATTTAATTTTGGTTATGAATTTTTTTTATGTGTTGTGTTTTTCCCTCAACATATATAGTTTTCACGTGTCGATATATAAAAGTTTTGGGTTGTGTGGACACAGTAGTCGTGGGTCTAGTTCTTTCTCGTGTAATAGTTTAGTTTTTCGAGGTGAGTACGAGGGAGGATACGAAATGGGAGAGGGTTGGGTCCGACGGTGGTTGGTCCTAAGCAAAAAGGACAAAGACGAGAAGTGTGTTGATCTTAATTGGTTTTGTTGTAAAAAAAAAGACAAACAAGAAACTGGAATTACGATACATATGTTCTGAGAATATAACAGCGTACATTATTGTCTTGTGCGTAGAAACAACTACATTTATAAGGTGACACATTTATGTGGTGTTGACTAGGTAAGACGACAACTACTCGTAAATCCAAAAGTTTAAAGTAATGGTCAAAAAATGGCGATGGTTGTCACGACATGTTCGACAGGTCGTGTATATAGAAAATCGTTTGTCACCTGTTTAAAGACAAACGATACATGGATCCTCGCCTTATGGACTTAGTGTCCTATCCATTTACAAGACGAAATCTTCTATAGTGATTTCTAGAAGATTTCGTCAATATATTAAATATGAGTGGGGTCATTATGTCCTGAAGGGACATCGAGTTGTCATTTCGTAGACGGACGTTACGTCCTTTGGTCCCAAACTAGGGACCCAGTCTTCTAGGAGGCCTCTTCCCTTACCGTTACGTGAGGTCATAAGGGCGGACATCTTAGGTTACCTGTCTCTTTCGACCGCGCGATGTCAGGCACCCCAAGCTCCACCTGTGCTGGCGTGCTGATTGTATGTGTGTGGTCATGATATGTCTCGAAGGTCGACGAAGTGTAGGAACAGTTGTGAACTTATATAAAGTACAAAAGTGAATT
Organism: Capra ibex; assembly: GCA_006410555.1. NCBI lineage: Eukaryota > Metazoa > Chordata > Mammalia > Artiodactyla > Bovidae > Capra > Capra ibex. Next base: position 1,451,836 of record SJYO01041148.1, on the reverse strand, counting down.
CGATAATACCTCTCATGTCTCACGTGCAATGACACTAGACTTAACCGTAAAAGGACTACTCATTACTACCGCTCGTCAAAAAGTATACAAATTGTCTGTAAACCTATAGAAGAAAACACTTCCCAGAGAAGTTCATAAAAGGGATAAAAAAAAATTAACAAGAATGACTAAACATCCTCAAGAAATGTATCAGATCTATGTTCAAGATCCGCACATAGTGTACACCTACCTCTTTTTTTAAAAGAGGGTCAAACATGACAACGGAAAGGTGAATGAATTACCATGTATAATTACTTATTTCAATAATTAAGTCAAGTCAACGAGTCAGTGCAGGCTGAGAAACACTGGGGCACTTAGCGTCGTGCGGTCCGGAGGGACAGGTAGTGGTTGAGGGTCTCAAGTGAGTCTGAGTGCAGGTAGCTCAGCCACTACGGTAGGTCGGTAGAGTAGGAGTCAGCAGGGGAAGAGGAGGACGGGGGTTAGGGAGGGTCGTAGTCTCAGAAAAGGTTACTCAGTTGAGAAGCGTAGTCCACCGGTTTCATGACCTAAAAGTCGAAATCGTAGTAAGGAAGGTTTCTTTAGGGTCCCGACTAGAGGAAGTCTTACCTAACCAACCTAGAGGAACGTCAGGTTCCCTGAGAGTTCTCAGAAGAGGTTGTGGTGTCAAGTTTATGTAGTTAAGAAGCCGTGAGTCGGAAGAAGTGTCAGGTTGAGAGTGTAGGTATGTACTGGTTACCTTTTTGGTATCGGAACTGATCTGCCTTATCAGCCGTTTCATTACAGAGACGAAAACTTATACGATAGATCCAACCAGTATCGGAAAGAAGGTTCCTCATTCGCAGAAAATTAAAGTACCGACGTCAGTGGTAGACGTCACTAAAACCTCGGGGGGTTTTATTTCAGACTGTGACAAAGGTGACAAAGGCATAGATAAAGGGTACTTCACTACCCTGGTCTACGGTACTAGAAGCAAAAGACTTACAACTTGAAATTCGGTTGAAAAAGTGAGAGGAGAAAGTGAAAGTAGTTCTCCGAACCATCAAGGAGAAGTAAAAGACGGTATTCCCATCACAGTAAACGTATAGACTCCAATAACTAATTAATCATTCCCATTTAATAGTTAAAATGAAATTCCGGTAAAGATTAATCATTCCAAACAGAATAGTCAAAAAACTCATTTGATAGGGGATACCGTATTCCTGTAAAGGAATGTCGAAAGTTTTTGTCAAATTTAAGGAATACCCTTTTAAAATTTTTCGTCAAAAGAAAAGAGAGTCCTCGAGTAATAATATAGAGGTTTGAGAGTATTTCCATCCACAGATGAGTGGAATCGTACAAAAGGAACTTCCTTGAATTTTTGTTTATTCGAATAGGATATTCGAAAAAGGTCTTCTACAAGGACTTTTGGAGGAGAGATTAACTCATACCAATCCACTCACCATATATACGAAGGTTACGCATAGACAAAGAAAACAGTATTAAAGAGAATGGTGTGACATAATGGTAATAATAGATAAATATCTGATGTTTGAGATATACCTTTCTTTTTTACAGAATAAAATAAAGAAAAATGGTCCAAGGACCGTGGCTTGTGAGTTACTGATAGACAATTGCGTTGAGATTCTTTTATTGATACTTATACACATTTTTTACCGTAATTCAGACAGTTGGTCTGACAGATGTTATTTCAAACTTTATGGACAATCATGTATATGTATTTTTATCGTCTCACCGAGGTTACGGGTAAGTGCCTTTATGTCTCCTTAACGACGTCAAACTCCTTATTGATTTTCTTAAGATGGGGCTTGTATTGTAAATTACTTTTTGATTCCCAAAAGAGTGATACTCGTTCTTGTTCCGTTCCTGCAGACGACAGTAATGACGAACAGTTGTAGGGTGACGTTCAGGTTCGATTACGTCATTTCTATTTTTTCCTTTGTTTTAGGTCTTGACTGTTTTTTCCGAAGGCCTTGATTATTTGTTAATATCGTTCCAACGTCCTATATTCTAATTGGATGTCTTCGATTAATGAAGATATATGGTAGCTGTTTATCTTAAACTTTAAATTTTTCTTTTTTTATGGTAAATGTAGTCGTAGGTTTTTGTTGATTTGTGAATCCTTCCTTAGATTGTTTTATACGTGTTTTAGGGATACTCCTTTTGATTTTTAAGATTACTTGTTTTAATTTCTTCTCGATTTATTTACCTCTCTATAAGGTATAAGTACTTATCCTTCTGAAGTTATGACAATTCTACAGTCAAGAAGGACTGAAACTTGGTGTCTAAGTTACGTTATGGTTAGTTTTAAGGTCGTTCGATAAAACACCCATAGCTGTCTTACTACTATTTCAAATGTACCTCTTCGTTTTTTGGGTCTTCTCTGCCATGTAATGACTGGCTCTTCTTGTGCACCCTCCTGACGTCGACGGACGGGAGTTCTGAGTGGCATTCCGGTGTCATTGACTGTGTCGTACCATGTCCACTTTCCTGCTTGGATCTCTATCCAAGTGAATTATATTCGCTCAGGAAGTACCTACCGCCAGAACACCGTTTCCCCGAACACATTGAGTTACTTCGGTACTCGGTACGGTACGTCCCGGTGGGCTCTTCCTGTCCAGTGTCACCTCTCAAGACTGTTCTGTGCCAGGTGACCTCCTCGCTTACCGTTTGATAAGGTTACAAGAACGGAACTCTTGAGACACCTGTAATACTTTTCAGTTTTTCTATACTGTCACCTTCTACTCGGGAAATCCAGTCTCTTACAGTATACGATGACCCCTTCTCGTCTCTTTATCGAGGTTTCTCTTCCTTCTCCGACCCGGTTTACCTCAGTCTGTGCTGACTTCGCTGAATCATTGTCGTCGTCTGTACCAGTTCGTACTCTACCGTTCGCATTTGTGACTGTTGAATCTTTGGTCACTTGATTTTACCTACCCTTACCCACTTAAATTAAGTCTACTGGTAGTACAAATGAAGCCACCCGTTCTTAAGGAATTTTCTTTACCTCATCGGGAGTAATAGTTGTTCTCAGACTTTTCGTTCTGAACCCATATTAGAGTGGTTGTCTTACTAGAGTCAAACAAAAATTTCCGTTTGGTGACTTGTAGTGTCATTAAGTTCAGATACAGGGTTCGTGATTACGACTTCTTGGACTTTAACTTGTCAAGATATTTCTGGATGTTCTGGAAAATCTTGATTATGGTTTTTCTCTATAGAAAAAGTAGTATCCCCTGACCTTACGTTTTCATCCTTCAGTTCTCTATAGACCTCAATTCTCCGTTCAAACCGGAACTTTTACTTCGACCCGTTTCCGATTGTCTCAAAACAGTTCTCTCGTGCGGACAGTATCGTTTGTGCGAGAAGGTTTTTGTCTTTACTGTTGAGATCTGTTCCTGTAGTGGTCTTCCAGTTATAACCTTAGTCAGACTAATATAAGAAAGGTCGACTTCTACCTCTTCGAGAGATGTCAGTCATTTTTGTTCTGGACCTCGACTGACACTGAGTCTAGTACTCGAGGTATTTAAGTCTGAATAACTTCTTTTCATCCCTTTTGGTGATCCGTCAAATCCATATTAGAATTAATTTGGGAAAACTGACATGTCACCTCCACTGCTTATTAAGTTCCCTAATGTATACTATGTGTCTCACGGACTTTACTTTTTGATACCTACCTCCAGTCATTGAGATGTGTCTTTCACCACTGGTTTTGGGTCGGATTTCTTTTTCTTTACGTTCTTCCGTTTCACCAACAGATGCCTCTGGAGTGTTTATCGTTTCCTTTCCTCTCTTCACTTTCCGTTCCCTCTTCCCCTTTCTATATTGGTTGACTTACGTCTGAAGGTGTCTTGTCGTTCCTCTCTATTCTTTCGGAAAAATTCACTTGTTACGTTCAGCTATGTCCTTTTGTTGTCTTACCTTATCTGATCTCTAGCGAAGTTCTTTTAACCTCTATAGTTCCCTTGTAAAGTATGTTCCTACCCGTCCTATTTCCTGTCTTTGCCATTCCTGGATTGTCTTCGTCTTTTCTCATTCTTCTGTACCGTTCTTATGTGTCTTCTTGATATGTTTTTTTCAGATTTACTGGGTCTATTGGTGTTACCACACCAGTGAGTGGCTCTGGAGGACCTCACACTTCAGTTCACCCGGAACCCTTCGTAAGTCAAGTCAAGTCAACGAATCAACACATGCTGAAAAAACGCAGGGGTACCTGACGTCGTGTGGTCCGAAGGAACAGATAGTGGTTGAGGGTCTCGAATGGATTTGAGTAGAGGTAACTCAACCACTACGGTAGGTTGGTAGAGTAGGAGACAGCAAGGGAAGAGGAGGGTGGTAGTTAGAAAGGGTCGTAGTCCCAGAAAAGTTTATTCAGTCAAGAAGTGTAGTCCACCGGTTCATAACCTCAAAGTCGAAGTCGTAGTCAGGAAGGTTACTTATAAGTCCTCACTAAAGGAGATCGTACTTGACCAACCTAGAGGAACGTCAGGTTCCCTGAGAGTTCTCAGAAAAGATTGTGGTGTCAAGTTTTCGTAGTTAAGAAGCCACGAGTCAAAAGAATTATCAGGTTGAGACTGTAGGTATGTACTGATGACCTTCTTGGTATCGACTGATCTACCTGGAAACAACCTTTTCATTACAAAGACGAAAAATTATACGATAGATCCAAGTATTGAAGAGAAGGTTCCTCGTTCGCAGAAATTAAAGTTCCGACGTCAGTGGTAAACGTCACTAAAACCTCGGGGGGTTTTATTTCAGACAGTGACAAAGGTAATAAAAGGGTAGATAAACGGTACTTCACTACCCTGGTCTGCGGTACTAGAATCAAAAGACTTACAACTCAAAAATCTGCTGAAAAAGTGAGAGGAGAAAGTGAAAGTAGTTCCCCGAGAAATCAAGAAGTGAAAGGTGGTATTCCCACCACAGTAGACGTATAGACTCCAATAACTATGAAAAGGACCGTTAGAAATAAAGTCGAACACTAAGTTGGTGGTCAGAAAGAGTACTACATGGGACGTATATTCAACTTATTCGTACCACTGTTATATGTTGGAACGACATGAGGAAAGGACTAAACCTTAGTCAGACCATAAGGTACAGGTCAAGATTGACAACGAGGAACTGGACGTATGTCTAAAGAGTCTTCCGTCCAGTCCACCAGATCATAAGGGTAGAGAACTTCTTAAAAGTCAAACAACACTAGGTGTGTCAGTTTCCGAAACCGCTTCAGTTATTTCGTTTTTATCTTCAAAAAGACCTTGAGAGAACGAAAAAGGTACTAGGTCGTCTACGACCGGTAAACTAGAGACCAAGGAGACGAAAAAGATTTTGGTCGAACTTGTAGACCTTCAAGTGCCAAGTGCATGACAACTTGGGACCGAACCTCTTAAAAGTCGTAATGAAACGATCGCACTCCACTCACGTTAACACGTCCATCAAACTCGTAAGAAACCGTAACGGAAAGAAACCCCACCCTTACTTTTGACTGGAAAAGGTCAGGACGCCAGTGGCGACTCGAAAGGTCTAAACGACCATATAACTCGCGTCGTGAAAGTGTCGTAGTAGAAAATCCTCCACTTTATCGAGTCGACCTTAAGGTGGTGGAGGTGATTGAAACAAGTATCACTACGAAGGATTCTGGGTGAACTGAAGCGTAAGGTCCTACAGATCGATATCCACTAACTAGTGTGGTAGTACCAATAGACCCGGGACTTCTAGAAAAAACATGTCAAAAAGACACATAAGAACGGTGGAGAAGAATTATAGAAGACGAAAACAATCCAGCTATGGTAAAGACAGGAAATAGCTCGGGTAGAAACGTACTTTACAAGGGAACCATAGAGATTAAAAGAACTTCTCTAGAGATCAGAAAGGGTAAGACAACAAAAGGAGATAAACGTGATAATAAAGGATAATAAGATAAAGGATAATAAACGTGATTAGTGACTCCTTCCGAAAGAATAGAGAGGATCTATAAGAAACCTTGAGACGTAAGTTTACCCTTACAGAAAGGAAAGGAGGAAACAGAAATCGAACAGAAGAAAAACGTCGATAAACCTTCCGGAGGAGTCTGTTGGTAAAACGGTAAAACGTAAAGAAAAAGAACTCCTACCAGAACTAGGGACGGAAGACATGTTACAGTGTTTGGAGACAGGTATCAAGAAGTCCGTGAGATAGATAGGCTAGATTAGGGGACTTAGATAAACAGTGAAAGTGACATATTAGTATTCCCTAAACTAAATTCAGTATAGACTTACCAGATCACCAAAAGGGGTGAAAGAAGTTAAATTCAGACTTAAACCGTTATTCCTCAAGTACTAGACTCGGTGTCAGTCGAGGGTCAGAACAAAAACGACTGACATATCTCGAAAAGGCAGAAACCGACGTTTCTTACATTAGTTAGACTAAAGCCATGACTGGTAGACCACTACAGGTACACATCTCGGAAGAGAACACAACGACCTTCTCCCACAAACGATACTGGTCACACAAGAGAACCGTTTTGAGACAATCGGAAACCGGACGAAGCAAAACATGAGTTTCCGGTTTAAACGGACAATGAGGTCCATAGAGGACTGAAGGATGAAAACGTAAGGTCAGGGGATATTACTTTTCCTGTAGAAAAAACCCACAATCAAGATCTTCCAGAATATCCAGAAGTATCTTGACAAGTTAAAATCAAAGAAGTCGTATGACTAACCCCATGTCTAAACCTAATGACACTATAACTTACCTTCGTAATGTAAGTTTCAATCACCTCCACTACCTTAATGTCGACTCGATGAATTTTAGGACTTCCTATTACGACACTTTCACGACGTGAGGTATACGGTCATTTAAACCTTTTGTTTCGTCACCGGTGTCCTGACCTTTTTCAGTCAAAAGTAAAGTTAGAGTTTCTTCTAGTTACGGTTTCTTACAAGTTTGATAGTGGGTCAACCCGAGTAAAGTGTACGATCGTTCCATTACGAGTTTTAGGAAGTTCGATCCGAAGTCGTAATACACTTGGTTCTTTAAGGTCTACATGTTCGACCTAAATCTTTCCGTCTCCTTGGTCTATAGTTTAATGGCTGTGAGCAACATAGTGTCTCTTTCGTACTCTTAAGGTCTTGTAAATGAAGGTGAAGTAACTGATACGGTTTCGCAAACTGACACACCTAGTTTTGTTTGACATCTTTTAAGAATTTCTGTCCTTATGATCTGGTGGAATTGACAGTGGACTCTTCGGACATACGCTCAGTTCTTCGTTGTCAATCTTGATCTGTACCTGTTGTTTAATCAAGTTTAAACCTTTTCCTCACGTAGTTCCGACGTATAACAGTGGGACGAATAAATTGAATATACATCTCATGTAATACACTTTACGACCCGACCCACTGGGTGTTCGACCTTAGTTCTAACTATCCTCTTTATAGTTGTTGGCAGTGAGAACCGTCTCTTACTTTTCCTTGATTTCTCGGAGACCTTCTCCCAATTTCTCCTATCACTTTTCCGACCGAATTTTGAGTTGTACATTTTTTGATTCTAGTACCGCAAACCAAGGTAGTGAAGTGCCGTTTATCTTTCCCTTTTTCACCTTTGTCACTGTCTCAAATAAAAGAGTCCGAGGTTTTAGTGACGTCTCCCACTAACGTCGGTTCTTCAATTTTCTGCGAACGAGGAACCTTCCTTTCGATACTGTATATATCTGTCGTATAATTTTTCGTTTCTGCAGTGAAACGACTGTTTCCAGGTATATCAGTTGCGATGCCAAAAAGGTTATCAGTACATGTCTACACTCTCGACCTGTTATTTATTACGAATCGCAGTTTGTTAACTACAAAAACTCAACACTACAACTTCTTCTGAGAACTCTCAGGAAACCTAACGTTTCTCTAGTTTAGTCAGTTAAGATTTCCTTTAGTTCGGACTAGTATGTGACTTTCCTGATTACCACTAAGCTGAGTAACCTTTTCTGGGACTACGAACCTTTCTGACTCCCATCCTCCTCTTCCTCCGTTCTCTCGTACTCTACCAACCTACCGTAGTGGTTGAGTTACCTGCCCTCAAACTTGTTTGAGACCTTCTAGCATTTCTTGTGTCTTTGCACCGTATAACGTCAGGTACCTGACGTTTCTCAGTCTGCACTGAATCACTGACTTCTTGTTGTCTTCTCGGTTTACTAAGAGTTGTTCCCTCGTTTCCGTTGTATTACACCTTTTTACTCAGAGAAGTTGTTTGTCACGACGTTGTTGACTTTTAGATGTACATTCTTTTCGTAGATCTTTGTCTTGAATGTCGGAAGTGTTTTTAGTTGAGTTTTACCTAGTGACTGGATTTCTATCTCGTGATTTCATATTTCAAAGATCTGCTATTGAGCTCTCCTTTAGATCTACTGAGGACAAAGTATCATTCAAAGATCTATGTTGTCTCCCTGTTAGGTACTTTTTTTGTAAACTATTCTGTCTGAAGTGGTTTTAATTTTATTTTTGATGAGACGTTTTCTGTCACAGTTCTTTTACCTTTTTGTTCGACGTCTGACCCTCTTTTATAAAAGTTTTCTGTATCGACTGTTTCGGAAAAATAGGTTTCATATGTTTCTTGAGAATTTTGAGTTGTTAATCTTTTACTTGTTGGGTTAAATTATTGTCCGGTTTCTGGAATTGCCTATGAAGTGGTTTCTATTTGTATACCGTCTATTGGTATACTTTTCTACAGGGTGTAGTATGCAATAGTCTCTTTGCGTTTGATTTTGTTGTCACTCTGTAGGATATGGAGTGTCACCTAAGTGAAGTATGTGGATCATTTCACTAGTTTTAAAACTTGTGACTATGGTGGTTTACGACTACTTCTACACTTCGGTCTCCTTGAGAGTAAGTGACGACCACCCTTACGTTTCACCATATTGGTGATACCTTCCGGTAAAACCGTCATGTAAATATTCTATTCGTATGAGAATAATACACAAGGTCTTTGACACTAGAAATCATCAGTAGGTCCCCTCGACTATTGTATGGGTGGGTTTTTGTACGTCTATTACAATTGTCATCGAAATTAATATTAACGATTTAAACCTTCGTTACTTCTACAAGAAGTCACCCACTGGCCCATTCGTTTGATGTCATGTAGGTCTGTTATCAAACGTAACATAATAAGTCTGGTTTTCCTTTACTTCGTGGACTGGTACTTTTCTGTATCTCCTTTGATTTTACACCTTCTTCGGTCAGACTTTCTGGATGTACAATATATAAATGTTGACATAACGTGACAACTTTTCCGCTTTGATACCTCTATCATTTCTGTTCACCTAACCCCCTTCCCACCCTACTTGTTCGTCTCGTCTCTCCTGAAAGTCCTGTCACTTTGATGAGACATTATAAAATATGGTCACCTGTGTACAGTAATTTAAACGGGTCTGTGTCTCTTACATGTCGTGGTCCCACTTGGGATTACATCTGATGCCTAGAACCTACTGACACTAAACAGTCACATCAAAATGGTCATCATCGTTTCCATGGTGATACCACCCCCTATGACTATTACTTCTTTTTAGTACACATCCGCGTAATATACCCTTTAGAGATATGAAAGGTGAGTTAAAACGATACTTGAATTTTGACGAGATTTTCCATTTCAGACAAAAAGTTTTCTGTTTCGTCGTCTCACCGTAAACCAAAGTGTCTTTTTATGAAACTTATACGGTGATATATTTTCTTTGTCAATGGATACTCATGCTGGGTCAAAGGACTGTGATGAGTAATTTTTATTTACGACGACCCGAAGGGCCCCCGAGTCACCATTTCTTAGATAGACGGTTACGTCCTCTGTACCCAAGTCAGGGACTAGGTCCTTCTGGGGTTTACGACGTTGGACACGTGGTTTTGATAACTCGGACACGAAATCTCGGACCCTCGGTGTCAATGATTCGGGTGCGCGGTATTGATTACTTCGGACGCACGGGATCTCGGGTACGAGGGGGTGTTCTCTCAGTGGTGTTACTCTTCGGACACATAGCGTTGGTTTCTCATCAGGACGAACGTTGTTGATCTCTTTTCGGGACGTCGTTACTTACGGGTCGTGTCAGTATTTGTTTTAATACTTTTTTTCTTATTTGTGTATGAGAAATTTTTGGTTGGTTAGTTATGTGTTTATTTATGGCAAAAAACGTCGACCAGGAGAGAAACACCCCCAGGGTTGTCTAAGTTAGTTGACGTCTAACTGTCATAAAAAATTTTAAAGTCTTTCTAAGTTATTTCACCTAAAACGGTGTGTGGTCGAACCATTTCTTGGACGGACGTTACACCCTCTGGACCCAAACTAGGGACCCAACCCTTCTAGGGGCCCTCTTCTCTTTTCGATGGGTAAGGTCATAAGACCGGACCTCTTAAGGTGCTTGACATATCAGGTACCTCAGAGTTTCTCAGTCTGTGCTGACTCACTGGAAGTCCCGAAGGGACTATCGAGTCAACCATTTCTTAGACGGACGTTACGTCCTCTGGGGTCAAACAGAGGACCCAGCCCTTCTAGGTGACCTCTTCCCTATCCGATGGATGAGGTCATAAGAACCCGAAGGGACCACCGAGTCGACCATTTATTAGCCGGACGTGACCCCCTCTGGACTTAAGCTAGAGACCCAACCCTTTTAGGGGACCTCTTCCCTTCCCAATGGTGGCATAAGACCGGACCTCTTAAGGTACCTGGTATATCGGTTACCCCAGTGTTTTTCAGTCTGTGATGACTCGTGATGAAAGTGAAAGTGAAGTCGTTGGTTAACGTGTCGACGACGACGATTCAGTGCAGTCAGCACAAGCTGAGACACGCTGGGGATCTGCCGTCGGGTGGTCCGAGGGCAGGGACCCTAAGAGGTCCGTTCTTGTGCTCACCCAACGGTAAAGGAAGAGGTCACGTACTTTCACTTTTCACTTTCACTTCAGCGGGTCAGCACAGGTGCTGAGAAATGTTGCGGTACCTGACGTCGGGTGGTCCGAGGAGGTAGGTACCCTAAAGGATCCGTTCTCATGACCTCGTCCCACGGTAGTGTAAATGTATCATAAATGATAAATATTCGTAAATGTCACTGTATCCATAATACTCTTTTACTCTACTAAAATTTCATATACCCTCCTACACATATCCAATATACGTTGTGATACGGTAAAATTTATTCTCTGAAGGATTTTCCCTAAAACCACAGACATCACACAGGATTTTGGTTACGGCATACCTATGACTCCCTCTAATATGAACGAAACTCATTCTTTGTCCGTAATTCCCGGATATATATTATTTGGACCCGTGAGTTGAACTAATAATTATCTCTGAAAATAAAAATTTTACAGTTTTAAAGGACCCCTAGTCTTCAAGACCTAAAGTCAAAACGGACGTGTGATTGAGAAGGTACAAATGTATTTAAAGGAACGACAACAACAAGTCAGTGATTCAGCACAGGTTGAGAAACGTTGGGGTGCTTGATATCGTATAGTCCGATGGGACAGAAAGTGATAGAGGGTTTTAAACAAGTTTGAGTACTCTTCATGTAGTCTTAACGATATTACCACGAAGGGGGACGGGGAAAATAAAAAACTGATGGGTGAAGTGATAAAATGTTAAAGATTTAGATCTCAGTAGATTGAACTAAAGAAAAACGTAAAGAATTGAAACAAACTATTATTGAAACTTTTTGTGGTTTTAAACATTTTTAATGTACGTTAGAATTTTTATCAGTTAGAGTTGAGTTCCGATAATAAATCACGAACACATTACTTAGACACTAGTTTAGAGTTCTCTTTTCTGTTAGTTGTCTAGGATTGGGGTTTTGTCTATAACGTCATAATCGGTTCTTTTGAAAATGTTCCAAAAGTTCGATACGAGATACTCTATTTTCCATTTATATAGACTTCACTTACTTTTTTTACTTACAAACGTCGTTTCTTTATCTTGGATGGTTTTTTTTTGTTTGTTTTCTCTTTCTCCTTTTTTTTCTTTTATCCTTTTGAGGTCTTGATTTTAGTTTCATAGATTTTTTCAAGTGTCTGACCCAAGTTATTTTCTTATTTCTACTTTGTCTTTTCACAGTCACTTGAACTTTTATTTAGGCATACTTCATCGGTTAGACTTATTAGTACTTTTTTTTCAATTTATTTTACTTGTTCTGGAGTCTCCAGACGTCCTATAATCTTCCAGATTGTAAATACAATGACTTCAGTGATCTTTCTACTTTTTAAAGACGTCTTTATATATGTCTTTTTTTGACAACTTTTAAGAACTTCGACTCCTATATTTACATATCTTCGTTTGAAGTTTCTCCTATTTTGGTCTCGTTTGATACTGATGTTGTATAATAGTGTAACGACTTTTAATTTGATAATCCCCTTTTTTACTTTCATTACTCTCTTTTTTTGGGTGGTAAAAGTGTCCCTGTATAGTTAAAATTACTGACATCTAAAGAGTAGTCTTTAGTACTCTGACTTTGTCAGATTCTTATCAAAGATTCACTACCTTTTTTTTGACAGATGGGTTTTTAGATATTTGTCGTTTTTATAAGAAGTCCTTATTTCCATTTTATCAAAAGTCTACTTCATGTTTATTCTATTAAGTAGTAGTTGTCTGGACCAGAATTTTTTTTTTTACGATTTTCTTTAAGAAATTCGAATTCTTTTTATATGTTTTCCTTTGTTACTTTCTTCCTTTGTATTGTCCTTACGATTTATAGACTTATTGTATTTGATGAAAAAGGTAGAAGTTAAGCAATTTTCTCTATGCTGTTAAGTTTCATTTTTGACATTATGTCCTATGTTAACATTGTGTGCGTCTGATAATTATTGGATACTACATAAGAATAGTGTTTATTTACAAGTATGATACGATCATAGAACCTATAAGTATCAAGAAACTGTAGTTTCAGTGTCTCTTTCTTTCTGATCTTACAAATACATTGTCTTGCCTGAGAAAGGATGATATCCAATCACGGACCCTCACCTCTTGTTCTACGCTTACCACACCTGGTCCTTGTTGAGGTCATTGCCGACCCCACCGCCGTCCGCAGGGGACACTTCTCCGATGCTTCGCACGCGAAACATAGTCGGGTCGGTAGTCGTTGTGTCACAGGACGACGAGACGAGTGACTCGTCGGTGAACCATTTGCGAGAGTCCTGAGTGAACGGAGACGGAGACGGAGAGGTACAGAGAAAGTCAAAGGTTCACCCACGTCCTTCTCGACAAGAGTTGACCTGTCTTTACTCATACCTCTCTCACCGGTGACTTACTCCTTCACTACCATCTTCTCATTACACTGTCGAAGACCCACTAGACTTAATAGGTTCTGTCCAATAAGTTGTGTCTATAACTCCTTTGTATAAATAGAAAGGGGGGTTTTCTAATCCAGACAAATTATAGGTCAGATTTTTTCTGATCCGAAGGGACCACCGAGCTACCCTTTCTTAGGTAGACGTTACGTCCTCTACGTCTAAACTAGGGATCCAACCCTTCTAGGGGACCTCTTTCTTTACCGTTTGGTAACGTCATAAGAACGGAACCTTTGGGGTACCTGTTTCTTCGGACCGTCCGATGTCAGGGAGCCCCAGTATTCTCTCAGTCTGTACCGAACCGTTGATTTGTTGTTGTTATTTCTATGACATAAAAGATCTCGTTTCTTGTCCGTCTGTAACAGATCATATTTACTAAATCCAAGACATTTGAGTTCAAAGAGTCGATACTGTGTTTGGTCTCCGACCACGTTACGACCAGACCCGGGGAGACAGAGTAGTACGACCGTTCTCTCCCCGTTCCCTTTCTCCATGTTTCTGTGAGTACGATAAACGATACGTGACTCATATTTTAGGAAATAATACAGTTGGAGATCGTTGGTATTTTCTTTAATCGACAGTCGAATGGTCCCTTCATTTTAAATGGGAAATATCAAGAATTTTCTTTTTGAGTCACTAGAACTTCTATTCAGAATCCTTTATAGGTTGGACTCATTATCTCTCCCTTTTTCTTTACTTCTTTTACTTGTTTTAGGATTCCTGGACACTTTGTTATATTTTTTCAAGTTGTTAGTGTAATGACTTCGGGGGTTTTTCTCGTCGTGTTTTAAAAAAAAAGTTCTTCAATACCGATTAAGAGGTCTAGACCACGTTCTGTAATTAAATGTCTAGGTCGTTGTACTCTTGAGGTTTGTCCTAATGAAGTCTCTTTTGATCTACGTCAGAGTAGTGATTTTTACCGACTTTGGCTTTGTAATTTTTTGATTTTTGAACTTCGTCGATTCCTTTTTGTTTGTTTTTAATTGTGAATATCTTTGTCTTCTTGACTCATAAAGAGTAGTCTTTAGTCTCTGGTCTTTGTCATCGTGTTTTAGAAATTTCACGACTTTCTTCACGCTTACGTCTTAAGATATAGGTCGTTTTTGTGGGAAGTCCTTACTGCCACGGTATTTCAAGAAGAGTCTAATTTCCTTTGATATCCTTGGACGGTAGTGATCTAGTCGAAAAAATATTTTTTCCCGATTTAAGAAACCGGATTTCTATGTGTTATGTTTTTTACATTTATGTGGTCAATATTATATGTCCACCGGTCTGACACATATTTTCATTGTTAAGTGTTGTTAGCGACGGATGTTTCGGGATGAAATTTCTATATTTATTCAATTTTGACTTTCTTACCTTTTTTTGTACGATACGATGGTTTCTTCTCGACCTCACAATGTAGTTGTCATCTATTTGAATTCTTATAGTGACCGTCATTTCTCCCCAAACAACGACAACAAATCAGCGATTTAACACAGACCGAGACTCTGTGGTACCTGATATCGGGTGGTCCGAGGAGACAGGTACTATAAAGGACCTCGTTCTTATGATGTCACCCCATGGTAAAGGAAGAGGTCCCCTAGAAGGGTTGGGTCACTAACTTAGTCAGAGGACGAACCGTCCATATAAGTAATGGTGACTCGGTGGACCCTTCGGGTTATTTCCTCATCATAGTATGCCATTTTCCTAGTTACACGGTTCTTCAACGTTACTATGATTTGACGTCATTAACTATGTTATTTATGTCTATTATTCTCTTCCATCTCTTCTAGACCTTTTGTGATAGTCAGTTGAACTGAAAATCTCTTATAAAGTTGTCATTGTAATCTGATATGTGTAAAAAGTTCATGTGTGTCTGATAAGTGATATCCTCCCGTGTAAGACCCGGTAGTCTGTTTGGAATTGTTTACATTTTCTTGACTTTAGTATTTTGTGAGAGACTGTTAGTTTATTTGTCGATAGCCATTGTCTTTCGATACGTCTTTTAGGAGTTTAAAACCTTTAATTGTGAAGATTTATTGGACATTCAGTTTTTCCTACAGTGTTCCCTTTGATCCTTTGCCAAATTTGACTTACTTCTGTTTTTGTTATAATTTCAAACACCCTCCGTCAATTCCGTCACGAAGTCTCTTTATATATTGATTTGTGCTCATGAGTTTTTTTCGGAAAATAGTTATTAGTTTCAAAAATAAACTGTCTTGTCTTTTCGTGTGGTTTGTCGTTCGTCTTCTTTAATGATTTTAATTTTTCTTTTGTTTTTTGTCTTTAGTTCTTTGGTTTTTGACTAAGAAACTTTTTCTTTCTTTTTAGGGTTATTTTACTGTTTCGAAATCGTTCTAATTTTGTTTTGTTATTGTTCGTTTGTTTCTCTACCGTATTTAATGGTTATATTCCTTATCTATCCCTCCCCGTAGTGGGTATCTGAGGTACCTATGTCATCATTCATACCTCATAATACTTTTTGAAGACGGGTATTTAAAGTGTTGAATGTGACTTTCCTGTTTAAGGAAATTTAAGTATATGGCGGTTTCAAGTAGTTCTTCTTTATGAAAGTATTGATAGTCTCTGTGACTTAGACATCAATTTTTAGATTGTTTGTTTTGATGTACAAGTTTACTAAAGTGATCGTTCAAGACGGTTGTTAATTCCGTTTGTATTCTGATTAAGGTGTGTTTGAGGAGTTCTTATGTCTTCTCCTCTTTTGTGAGAGGTTAAGTAAATTACTCCATTCGTAAAGACTATGGGTTTTAGTCTGTAATGTTCATTTTATTTTGTTGTGGGTTCATAGACAGTGTTTGTACCTGTGTTATCGTCGTTTTATGATCGTTTGACTCACGTCGTTATATATTTCCTTTTATTTGTGTACTGCTGACACACCCTTAAGTTTCTTAAGTTCCAAATGAGCTGTAAACTTATAGTTAGTTGTGGTGAAATAGTTATTTGATCTCTTAGTGTACTTATATAATGTACGTCTTTTTCGTAAACGGTTTTAATTATAGGTAAGTATCTATGTTTTACGTCTTTTGATCCTTATCTTCCCTTTAAGAAATTGGGTTATTTTCGGTAGATGGTTTTGTTATGAGATCTTTCTTTTTTTTACTTGTAAAAGGAGGATACTCGTACTTACCCCTTTTCTATGGGTGTTAGTGGTGAAGATCAGTTATAATGTGACCACCTAAGTCGATCACGTAATTCCGTTCTTTTTCTGTATTTCTAATCTTTCTCTATTTCGAGTATGGTGTCTGTTGTACTGACAGATGTATCTTTTAAAGTCTGAGATTTTGAGATGATCCTGATCACAGATCGTTGTCAACGTCTTTTGTCTCTTTTACACGATAATTACTGTCTTGCATTTTCTATATTTTCGTGGTTTTTCGGCATTTTATCCATATTTGATTATTTTACACGTGATCTAAACATACGACTTTTCATCTTTGTGTTTACCTTTTTTTTGTTCTGGCTGGACTTTCTTGTTTCTCTCTCTCTCTCTTTATCATATGAATACCGAATTTCCGAGAATTATCATAGTTCTACGATTAAGAGGGAGTTTGATTACTTGCCCAAGTATCAATAGAGTTAATTTTGGAGTCGTCCTTAAAAACTATCTTTCGTTATTTATCCAAGATTTCAATATACCCGTCCGTTTTATTGTTCTTATCAGTTTTTTGTTGAAGCTTTTCTTGTTTGAGTGACCTAAGTGTGATGAACTAAAGTTTTGAGTCACTTAGTTCTGTTGTATGTTGACCGTCTTTCTGTCAGTTTTCTGGTTGATGTGTCTTAGGTCTTTATCTGGGTGTGTATTTACTAAAAAACTATTAGTAAGTTTCTTTTGGGTTCCTTCTTAAAAAAAAAATTCAAGTCGAAGAAATAGAATTATGTTTAGAATTTAGGTGACTACAACAAAGTACATGACTTTTTATGTCAGTTGATTGAATTCTAAATATCTCGTAAGACGAGTTATAGTTTGATTTATATAAGAAAAGTTCATGTGTGTATGACGAATGGTGTTTTCTGGTATAAGACTCGGTATTTCGTTTGACATTGTACTGATAGAAAGTTATTAACTTTACTCTAAAATATACGTTTTTTTACTTGGAGTTGAGTATTCTTTTAATTGACTTTTAGTTAGTTCCGATTTATATTTATTCGATGTTGAAATTTTGAATATCTTTTTTTTAATCCTTTTTGAAAACACTGGAACCCGTTACGATGGGTTCCTAAAGTATACGTTGCGTATTCCGACGACGACGACGATTCAGCGAAGTCAGTACAGACTGAGACAAACTGGGGTGTCTGACGTCGGATGGTCCGAGGGGGGTCTTAGGGACCCTAAGAGGTCTGTTCTTGTGACCTCACCCAACGGTAAAGGAAGAGGTCGCGTACTTTCACTTTTCACTTTCACTTCAGCAGGCTGAGAAGTGTTGGGGTACCTGACGTCGGATGGTCCGAGGAGGCGGGTACCCTAAAAGGTCCGTTCTCATAACCTCACCCCACGGTAACGGAAGAGGTTTGTATATTCCGTAATAGTTAGTTTTTGCCTATTTTGTTCGGTCTGACCCTTTTTTTTATGGATGTTTTGTATACACTACTTCCTAAATATAAGTCTTATGTACCTTTTTAAGAGTTTTGAGTTATTCCTTTGGATAAAATTTACCCTTTTTCTACTTTCTTGTGATTTCTGTTGAAAGTCTACCACTTATACATCCGTTTTTTCATGAGTGGCAGTAATTAGTAATCCCTTATATATAATTTTAGTGTCACTCTATTGTGATGTAGAGAATTTTATTAATTTTTCGTCGCCATACGACCATATATAAATCGTTAGTCCAGAAACCCTTTCTTCTGGGACTTGAAATCGAAAGCGACTAAGGACACCGTATCTGTTAATGGAGACACCGGCTAGTGAGGAATGACTTTTACCTCGATCATTCTGTGAAATGTGGTGTGTCTATGTTATCTGTGTAATTAAGTCCTCGAGTCTTTGATCATTTTGTCTCATTTCTTTATTTGTTCACAGTTAACATTTATAAATGACGGAAATTTTAATATTAAATACAATAAATGGAAATTGTTACTGACAAATGATTGGTCGAATGTTTTAAGGACTTTTAAATTTCTAGTCAAGAAAGTTCGGTCGTATTCAGTCTATACACCTAGTGTTGGTTGACACCTTTTGAGAATTTTTCTACCCTTATGGTCTGGTTGACTGGACGGAGGACTCTTTAGACATACGTTCAGTTCTCCGTTGTCAATCTTGACCTGTACCTTTTTGTCTGACCAAGGTTTAACCCTTTCCTCATGTAGTTTAGACATATGACGGTGGGACGAATAAATTGAATGTACGTCTCATGTAGTACACTTTACGGTCCGACCTACTGAGTGTTCGACATTAGTTCTAAAGACCCTCTTTGTCGTTGTTAGAGTCTATGCGTTTACTATGGTGAAATTATCGTCTTTCGCTTCTCTTTGATTTCTCGGAGAACTACTTCCACTTTGTCCTCTGACTTTTTCGACCGAATTTTGAGTTGCAAATTTTTTGTTTTTCTTACCCTAGTCATGGTAGTCAACTACCGTTTATCTACCCCTTTTTCACCTTTTGTCACTGTCTCAAATAAAAGAACCCGAGGTTTTAGTGACGTCTACCACTGATGTCGGTAATTTAATTTTCTGCGGACGTACAAGGAACCTTCTTTTCGATACTGTTTGGATCTGTCATATAATTTTTCGTCTCTGTAGTGAAACAGCTGTTTCCAGGTATGTCAGTTTCGATACCAAAAGGGTCATCAGCACATGTCTACACTGTCGACCTCGTACTTCTTCACGACTTCTCGACTACGAAAACTTGACACCGTGACCTTCTGAGAGTTCTCAGGGAGACTGTCGTTCCTCTAGTTTGGTCAGTTAGGATTTTCGTTAGTTGGGACTTATGAGTAACCTTCCTGACTACGACTTCGGTTACGAGGTTTTGAGACCAGTGAACCACGCTTCTCGCCTGTGAAACCTTTTCTAGGACTACAACCCTTTTTGACTCCCGTTCTCTTCCCCCCGTTTTCTCCTACTCTACCAACCTACCGTAGTTACTGAGTTACCTGTCAACTCGTTTGAGGCACTCTACCACTTCCTGTCCCTTCGGATCACACGACGTCAGGTGCCCCAAAATTTCTCAACCTGTTCTGAATCGCTGACTTGTTGTTTGTTTCGTACGGTGACGGACTTTGTCTTGACTATGATTGTTTATCATACACCTCGTTGACTTAAGAGTTGGTAACTTCCCTGAAGGGACCACCTGATCACCGATTCTAAGTTCGACGGTTACGTCCCCTGGGTACAAACTGGGGACTAGACCCTTGATCTATGGTATACGACGTTGATTGTCAAGCGTACAGTATAATTTCTAGGGTGTACGATATTGTTTCTAGAAGAATCCGTGGAGTTGACCCTGGGTGACGTCGGCTTATTTATTTATTTGTATAAAAAAAATTACCGAGTTTTGTGGTAACTTTGGACAGAGAAAAGGAAGAAAGAGCCTTACAAAATATTACAATAATCTAAAGTCTCTATTTTACTTACTTTTGGACTGGTCTATTGATTTTTTTGTCCGTTTTGGTCGACGTGGATTCCCAGGACGTCCGCTAGGAAGTCCTAAGTGTGAGTTATTTATATATGTTTCGAGAGATTCATCCCTTTTCGAAAGTTATAATTCCGTTGAAAATATTGCCCTCCTTGTATGGTATTGTACGAAAACAGAACTTCTTGGTACGAAAACAAATAGCCAAAAATTTCTTATTAAAATAGACAAAGAAAGACCGACACGACTCAGGAGGGGCGGCACGTCCGAGAAGAGGACAACGACACGGCCACGAAGAGTGTCGCCACCGAAGGGAGTAACGTCTCGCGTCCAAGGTCCCGTGGACACGAAGTCGTCGGTACCGTATACCCGAGTTCTCAACACCGTGTGCCCTAAGTCACGAGGTCTCGTATAGTACTAAAACAAAATCACTTTGGTATATACTAATCAAGAGTCTGAACCCTCTTGAGACAGAATTACCTGTACCAGAACTCAATATAACTCGATCGGTTTTTCGAGTGAGCGAAAAAAGTTTGCTTGAAAAACCGGTTGGGTCATAATAATGATGTCTATGGATAATATTAAACTCAATATAATAATTTCTCGGTAGTTGGCCATTCTGATTTTCATTTATTGAAGTAGAGGGAAACGGAATAGGGGGGTGGGGTTTGGAAAGATCGTCTTTCAGACCGTCAAAGAATCTTTCAATTTGTACATAAATGGTGTTTTGGTCAGTAGGATGAAGATTCATAAGAGGGTTTCCTCTACTTTTTATACAAGTATGTTTTTAGACATGTATATACAGATACAGTAGAGAAGTAATTACAGGGTTTTGACATTTGTTGTCTTTACAAGAAGTTGTTGTTTTTTGACACTACGGATTATGTTACGTTATGATTCAAGTCGTTATTTTTACTTACTGAGAACTATGTGCGTTGTAGGTATTTATAGTCTGTGAATTCCAATTCAATGTCTTCGGAGTAAGTCCTTCAAAGTGTGTCAAAACAAACATGTTTTATATTAAGGTAAATATACTAAGGTAAATATGCTTTAAGACCTTTTCTGTTTTGATGGCCGTTTATGTCTAGTCACCCACGGTCTCCGACCCTCACCCACCTTAATTGATGTACTCCATTAAAAATCTTCCACTATCTTTACAGTACGTAGAAGTTACTCCACCATCGCTTGAAATGACTCCATTTAAAATAGTGTTGATTTTTGATAGTAGTGTCCCTTTTTTGTGTTCTCAAGTTAAAATATCCTTTCACCCGTGAGCTTTTAATTGTACTTTCTGATTAAAATCCTCAAGGGACCAGCGGGTCATCAATCCTGAGGTACAAAAGTGACGGTTCCCGGACCCAAGTTAGGGAGCATCCCCTTGATTCTAGGATGTTCGGCACATCGTACCGTTTCCTTTTTTTTTCCTTTTTTTAATAAGATAAAGTCCTTCTTTTTACTTTTTTAAACTCGTGGAGACGGAGTTCGTTGATTTCTCATTGTAAAAAAAAATATCCGTGATTTTCATCAAGTCAGGAATATAAATTATCAAAGGTCCCGTTCACCAGTTGATCAATATGGAACAGTATTTAGAGAAAGATCACAAAGGGTACGTCAACAGAAATTTATGGACCAGTCTTTTACAGAAAGGAGACTTTGTCCATTAAGTATTACTTTAAATTTTTTTTTTAAATTTCTACCTACGGTTGGATTTCTAAACTTCTGTCTTAATCCTTTTGTTCTATGTGCGAAAATGATGGACAACACAAGTTTGTCATCTATGATTTGAAGTCAAGAAATAGTTCTGAGGAATCAGAAAGAGATGAACGAGAGACGACTACAGTAGATGAAAAGTTCCAAAGTTTCTAGTGTAGATGTGTTAATTCAGTGAGGTCCAAAGATGTGATAAAGACGACGACGACAAACGATGTAGCACAGAATGAGAAGTACTGGGGTACCTGACTTCCTGCGGTCACTATCAGGATGTGACAGAAGACCTCAAACGAGTTTAAGTACTCGTGTCTCAGTCATGACGAAAGGGTAGTAGAGTAGGAGTGTCATGTACCATGACAAAGACATGGCACATGTATAAAGTCAATGTGTGTAATAGTGGACCATAACGTCCACAAAAAAGGTGTTTCGACACAAATAATACGACTGAGGACAAGTAAGTATATGAGGTACTCCGGTTCCTGATCTAAAGGTGTCAAGTTAAACCACAACGGTAAGTTATTCAACATAACTTAGACATAGAGATGAGGTAGGCCCTAAAGATGGACAGACTATCAGAGAAGTAACTACATTGAATAAGGGTTTACTTTATTTAAGCATTGAGGAAGGGGCTCTGTAAGTTTCGCAATTCTACCGGTAGAAAATTAGAACAATAACATAGTTGGAGGAAGAGAGGAAATAATTAACGTGATAAGGAGAGCTCCAGAAATTGGAATCTGAGTTTTATTGGAGGTCGAGTAGTTGGATGGTTACTATGGAGGATGTCTAAATAGGGGGTTTGACGGTCTTGCAATTCGAACGTTCCGTTAGTATAATGACGGGACTTTTAGGACATCCCGCGAGAGCGTGGGTACATCGCTTGAAATTTCGAGACGTGTCAGAGTGGTGCGCTCGGACATTGTGCGACGTATCTCGGTGAGTTTTAATAAATACCAAGGAATATTATGCCTGACTTGGCGTTCACTGTAAACGATAAAAGGGTGTAACTTTTAAAGTAAGATGGGAAATTTCAGAGAGAATTTATAATAATAGAGTCACCGACAAGGATCGGCCATCTTTGTAAATACAGGTAGATGGTGCACAGTCCTTACGACCATTCTCAATTGTTAGAGGGGGTCAAGTGACCATGAAAGTCACTTTTAACCACACAAAAGTCTTGTATCAGTGTTAGAGAAACCTAGACTCAAAAGATATGAAGAGAAAGAAGAAGTGGTCTCTAAAAGAAAGGAGTTTCTAGACGACTATAGATCGACTAGAAATATGAGGGTGATAGTAGATTTTTCATGTCGTCTCTCATTTGTCAGTTCATAAATGACTTTAGTTGGTTCATGTCGTAGAAGACTCGTCCGTACCCCAATGTACCACCCCTTCCTTAAGATTCTGGACACTTGGAGGGTAGACCTTTAAAGTGAACTTTATAAGTTATTTGAGATAGTACACTGTCACAATCCCTTTGACATCATGAGTCGAATTGAAGTCAACTGGAATTCTACTCTCCGATCATGCTCTTGGTTCATATTTGTAGATACAGTTGGTTAAAAGTCTTTCTCACAGTTCTGGCAAGTTACCTGTCAGAAAAGTTGTTTACCACGACACTGTTGACCTATCGGTGTTCGCTTTTTTTTTTTTCAAAGAGAGTATGGTATATGTTTACAATTGAGTTTTGTTTAGTTTCGGCTTTGATATTTTGAGAATCTCCTTTGGACGTACTAGAACCTAAACCGTCCCCTAAGAATATATACTGGGACTTTCGTACTCGTTGTTTTATTTTTCATCTACTTGACTTAAAGTAGTTCAAAAATTTTTCGAACACGAAGTCTCCTGTGGTCTCCTTTACTTTTCTGTTAAGTACCTTACCCTCTTGGAGACGTTTAGTACATAGACTGTTTCTTGAACATAGATCTTATGTGTTTTTTAAAAAATATTTATTTTTCTGTTGGGTTGATTTTTTACTCGTTTCCGAGACTCGTCTGTAAAGAAGTATTACATGTTTACCGGTTGTTCTTGTACTTTTCTTTTATATTAGAAATTCTTTCTGAATTAAATCAGAATTTCTTTTATATTAGTCAGAGTGACAACTATATACATACAAGACCATATGTCTGCACTAAAAACAACAGTATCATGATGTCACTTTATGGGTTTATTTTTGAATTTAAGTATTTTTTTTCTTTTATATTAGTTTTGGTGTGATTCTATGGTAGAGAGTTCGTAATACTACCTATCTTATTTTTTCAGTTTATTGTTGTTCATAACCACTCCTACACTTTTTTACCCAAGGGAGTATGTACCGACCACCCTTACATTTTACCACACCGGTAAAACTCTTTGAGGTCGTTAAGGAGTTGACTAATTTTCGTCTCAGTAGTATACTAGATCGTTATTATTATACGTTTTACACCTTTGTTACGTTTACAGGTTGTTTACTGTTTTACCTATTTGTTTTATACCATATCGGTGTGTTACCTTACAATAAGTTCGTATTTTTCCTCCTGTATGTATCTGAGACTTTTGTAGTCCAATTCACTTTTTTCAGTCAGTGTTTTCTGGTGTATAATGTACTCAGTGAGTATACTCCAGGTCTTATCCTTTGTATATCTATCTTTCACTTAATCATCAACGGATCCCAAATACCTTACCCCTACGCCCACTATCAATTTCCCATGTCCCAAAGAAAGACTCCATTATTTTTACAACGTTATAGACACTTATATGGTTTTGTGTGTTTTAACATGCATAATGTACCCACTTGACGTACCAGATACTTGATTTTTTACTTGTTGTGACGTTTAGTTGATAATTAAATGAGATTGTTTTTAATTTTTTTTTTTCGTTGTCCCGAAGGGACCACCGAGTCACCTATTCTTAGTGGACGGTTACGTCCTCTGTACCCAAGTTAGGGACTAGGTCCTTCTAAGGTATACGACGCCTCGTTGATTCGGACACACGGTGTTGGTGGTCTGGACACGAGATCCCGGACCCTCGGCGCTGATGACTTCGGGTGCGTAGATCTTCACTGATGGACCTCTCCTCTGGGGCGAGGAGTGTTGATCTCGTACGGGAGCGTACCGTTGTCTCTGGGTCCCGTTGGTTTTTATTTCTTTCTTTTCTTGTCCGTTCATTATGTATTTAGAGGACTGAAAAATTTCCATATCAGAATGATGAAGTACGATGAAATCCCGTTCGTGGAGAATTGGAATCCTGATATAGTAAAAAATTTCCGTCGTAACGTTTTGGTAGATTTCGGAGACTTCATGGTTTTTTCTTGTTCGAAAACGGTCTAAAAAAAGGGAAGAGTAAAGAAAGGCACAGGGGATACGGGCGGGAAGTGGTGGCACAAAGTGTCAGTGTTGTCTTCGTATGTTGATCTACAAAGTTTATACGAAATTGAGGACTGGTCCCGAAATACACTGACAAGTAAAACTTTTCTTTACTAAAATTATGACCCTAATTTTATATGAGTGTCGTATGTATATATGATACAACATGTCAGTAATGTTCCAATTATTAATACTATAACTTCGACACATATTAAATTAAAAATGAATATACCTAAAGTTAACTAAAAAAATGAGGGTTACGGGAGTTTCCTATTTCAAGGATGTACTTGTGAAATTTTTGAGAAAAAAAAAAAATTATCTTTCTGCAAGTAAAAATACTGATAATATGAAATATCGAATCCATTATTGATAAATTTCGTCTACTAGACGTAGTCTTAGTGGACCTCGAAACGTTGAGTGGGAACAGATACCTGAACTTCGTTACAGTGTTATTCTCAAACAATTTTTACGTCCTGTGACCAAATAGGGTCGGGATGGCTTAGTTTTAAACGTGAAATTGTTCTAGAGGTCCATTGACTGTATACTTCAAACTTTTCGTTACTATGTCTTGTGAGTCTTTTCTACGTCTAAGATCACTCTGTTTCTATAGACGTAAAATTTGTTCTTAGGATATCAAAGAGGAGGTGTGACTTCAAACTCTTCGTGATAAGATAAGTTTTCTTTTCGCTGTACGACTTTTTTATAAGGAAATCTCGTCGAAACCATATGATTATTCATGACGATACATGGGAAGGGTTTTATCGAACTTTTCGTTTTTTATTATTATTAAGACTTAAATATTCGGAGTGTCAATATGATGAAATTTTATAGGACTCAGAGTACTTTATTTCCCAAATCTACTTATTAGTTTAGGTTGAAAAATCTTTCGAAAGTATTACGTGATTGGTGTTATGTAAATAAGTATGAGTCACGAGATATCTGAAATTGACCCCTCTCCCCACCCCTTGTGTGTCGGAATAATTTGTCAGGGTGGGTTTACCCTTTATCTTTGACATCAAGGAAAGTGAGTTGAAATTTTTCTAGAGTTAATTTGTCTTACGAATCACTAGTGTTATAAGGTCAAATGTGATTACAATTCAAATAAGACTAGGAAGAACCGCCTTTTAGAAACATCGGGGTGTCCCTTATGTCCAGAATGTTAGGACGTGTCTGTAATGGAAAGTTTTGTACAGTACATCGACATTTCATATTTCCTGATGTTCCTATGAAGGGGGTTTTCCATTAAACGACACGTTCTATTAAAAATAATTTAGAATCCTCTACGACCAAAACTGTTAAGTAAGTTGTTTATAAACGTTTTACGTTTACTAGTTCTAAAATACTCCTTGTGTCTCTACTAGGTCCATGATAGGGACCGGGGTTCTTCGGATTTTAGAACTCCTCTCCACTCCAAACCGGTCCTTGTCCGTATATGTTAATCGTCTTATGCCAGTCAGGACTTTTGCCAGTCCCTTCAATGGTCAAGGTGCGTTGACTTTCGATTTATTTCCTATAAGATGGTATTAAAAGTTAATTAAACCACGCCTCACCTAGTTCGATCCCTTCGAATAATTTTTTCGTGAAATATTCCTTCAGATTCCAGTCTGCCAATTCGCAGACAGATGTTACACCCTCTGGGCCCAAGCTAGGGACCCAGCCCTTCTAGGGGGCCTCTTCCTTTACCGTTGGGTGAGGTCATGATAACGGACCTTTTAGGGTACCTGTCTCCTCGGACCATCCGAGGTCAGGTACCCCAGTGTTTCTCAGCCTATGCTGACTCGCTGAAGTGAAAGTGTCAGATTCCATTTGTTAAGAAACCTTTTAAACGAATATAAAATTATGTGTATGTGTGTGAATTTCAAGCCGATAGTCCACACACACGAGAGTAGTTTCCGTTTCGTTGACTTTGTACTTGATCTAAGTCCTCCGGGTTATGTCAATTCAAGTATCTCCCGCAAAGGAAACTGTTTTTGTCCTTGTGCATCGAAGTCTCTAGCGACTAGTACGCTCTTTTCTCCTTTTTCCTCACTCCTAGACAATAAAGAGGGGACCATTGAATTTTTTTTTTTTTGAAGGGGGTGACGGATCGTCAAAGGACCTGATGAGGGACGGAAGTTGAAACATAAAATAGTTGTGATACTAGGAATTTTCCGAATCTTTGATTTGTGTTCGTTTTGGCCGGTTTAAGTAAATGGATAAATTGTCAGATTTTGTCTCCATGGAGGGAGTTCCCCTTGATCGTCAGGAACTACCAGGTTCTGGCCCTTTTTTCACGTAAGCGTGCCAGGGAGGTCGCGGGGCCGATGAGTCGCGCGAGAGAAGTGACGAGAGGGAAAAGTCTCCGTGTGGGAGGGAACCCTTCCCTTTTCGTTCGTGGAGAACTTTCTCCGACGCCTCCAACGGGCCGTCGCGGTCCTCCACACGACTCTGGGTCGCGTTCTGGAAGTCTCGAGACCTTCCTCTCCGCGTTCACTGTGGCGCCTCCCGGTCGACTCGCCCCTCTCCTGTGAGCTGCGAGGCAGGCCAGGGCCGGGAGTCCCCTAGTCCAGCCGGGGGCCGGTGCGTCAAGCGAGAGGATTCGTCCGGACCGGCGGGTCCGGTTGAGGCCGGGTTACTGTCCATGCGCTCCACGCCGGGCGCAGTGTCCACAGCGGGGTTGGTCCAGGAACGTTTGGACCCCCAACCCCACCCCCCCTGCGCCTCCCAGTTCAGCTCCGTCCCGTTCGTGGTTTTCCACTCTGCCCGCCGTCGTTGCCTCGCGTCGTGGGTGCCGCTGCGCCAGAGTGGAGATCCCACCTCTGTCACGACCACTTGTCCAGGAGAGGCAGGAGGTCGAGAAGTTTCAGCCACCCAAAGGGCAGGGGATCGCCTCCTCCGAGGGAGAGCCGGCGGTAGAAGCGAGCGGGTCTGCTGACGCGCTCGCCCTGGAGCGCCTGGACAGTGCACTCGTGCGTGCCGATCCGATCGCGCGGCCGGCGGCCCGAGGGGGAGGAGGGACCGGGCGGCGCGCGCCGGGGCGGGTCGCCGCGCGCCGGGGCGGGGGCCAGAGCACGTCCGCAGTCAGGCTCGCGCGCCGCGAGGAGGGGCGGGGAAACGCAGAGGAAGGTGGGGGTGCAGACCAGGGCCGATGAAAAAATGGCGGGTGAACGAGATGACTGACGACACCTTCTTAGAACCGCAAGATAATGGCACAGGGGAAGAATCGCCCTGATCCGGTTTGCTGAAAACAACAGCAATGGTCAAAATTTAGAAGAAATCCTTCACCTTCTTGAACCCCTGGTTAGAAACCCAAACCCAATACGTGTCTGACTCCCGTTCTAACTCCTAGCCGTCCTCTCTCTCTGTAGAGAGAATCTAGAGACCCGACAAGACATCTTGAAACTCTGTACTACCTTTACAAGACAGAGTCATGATAGGTGGTTCCGAAGGGAGCACCGAGTCGCCATTTTCTTAGGCGAACGTTACGTCCACATCCAAGGTAGGGACCCAACTCTTCTAAGAGACTCTTCCTTTACCGTTAGGTAAGGTTATAAGAACGGACCCTTTAGGGTACCTGCTTCCTCGGACCGCCCGATGTCAGGTACACCAACGTTCTCAACCTGTGTTGCTGATTTGGTGGTGGTGGTGGTGGCAGGTGATCTCATTGGCTACCCGTAACGTCTATCGTTGGACTCCAATCATAAAACGACCTCTTCTTTGGAAGTGTCCCTAAGAAATGTTTCATTCATATATCTTCGGAAGTCGAGAGTTACCGGCCCCTCAATCTTCAGGACCCAAAATGACCGATACATGTTCTGAATGAATCGTAGTGACATTAATAATAACAGAAAACTTCACGTAACTCGTCTGCCAAAAGGATCAGCGATCCTAAAGAAGGTGGGGATAAAGAATTAAAAATACTAGTAACAGTTCTTCGTAGTTGGGTTTGGTGTTGATTAAATTTATTCATATAGTTCCGGGTTTACAACGAACCTACTCGACCTACGTACCCGGTCAACAGTGACAGTACGGTGTAGTGGCAGTGGTGACGGCGGCCGGACAGACGTTATTGGTCGACAACTCCGTGTAAGGGGGCGGACGTAAGGTGGTGGATACCTGTCAGACACCAGACAGTGACTAGTCTTTGAAATTAGAGAAAACTTTCAAGTGTCAGACCGAACTTCACTAAAAAGAGACATAGGACAAATAGTCACGGAGACAAATAACGAATGACGAAAGACAGAATACGATACCAGTAAATATAAGGGTCGTATAGAAAAAATGACCTGTAGACTAAATCAACTTTCCATCCAGGTCAGTGAACATTGTCTTGGTGTAATTTTCTCCGAAAAATTTTTGACATCAAATTATTAAGGAGTACATCCTACTGTTTCATAGGTACTGTAATAGGTCCCTAATGTCTGAGGACAACAAGACGGGAGGGATCCTTATCTTACAGAAGGAATACCAAGTTCAACCGAGTTGTGGTGTTGGTATAAGCTCGTCTGTCGTTTCCTTATTTCCCTTTACCTTACTGTAGGGTAAACGAAATTCTTGTACCAGGTCTTTACCGTGTGTGTGGTGAAGACAGGTATAGGGAAACTAGTCGAATAATCAACGAACCGACAAGGATCAACGTCCTCTGATCATTTACGATAGTAATACACGAAGAGGGTGGGGATTCTTCCAAGAGAATGAGACCTTCTTTACTTGTGGTGACATCCTTTGGTCGTCAGAGACGATATTTCGTAGGTAAGTGAGAAGAGTACCATCGTTTGGACTTAAAGGAAGCCGTATTAGTAAGAAAGGGTGAGAGTCGATCTTCAAAGGAGGTTGAGTCCTGACCTCATATACTGGATCCAAATTCAGTTTGGACCGTAACTGAGGGAACTGGGATCACTAACCATCCTCCAGTCTAAACCACTGTAAAGGGGTTTGAGAATCGTCGAAACTAACAGAATGAAAGAGATAGGTTGGATTTGAGGTGACCCTGATATTTTTAACAGAACGAGAAAAAGAAGGAGTAGGAAACAAAAAGACAAAACAGAAGAGACTCTAGGATTTAGGTTAGTAGTTGAAGATGTTAGAATATAGGTATAACGGTTCTTGTAAAACTTTTTTTCATTTGGGGTCAGAGTTGACCACTAAGACGTTCAGGTACTAAGAATTGGTTTGAGGAGTGTCGGATCTATAGTAGTGACCGAAGAAAAGATTTAGAAAGTTGGTAAGAAAGGTCATCTCCAAGATTTTTAAGTGAAAGAGTAGTCCATAGGGTAGTGGTAAAGAGGAGCAAAACTAGTTTACTGAATCGGACGAGTAAGTTACTGTTTTTGTTTTAGACGGTCAATTTTGGAAGTCAGAAGTTCATCCTACCTTTAAGAGAAGAGAGACACGAGGGTAGTGAGTGACACGTACAAAGATATTGTGGATAATATGACATCACACTAGTACTGGTGAAAAGGTAGTGGGAACTATCAGACGTCCTAACAACGTACAGTCCCGAGAAAGAATAAACTGAAACTTAGGACCCATCAGTCAGTGAGTCAGCACAGACTGAAACCTCGGGGCACCTGACATCGTGTACTCCGAAGGGACAGGAAGTGGTAGAGGACCTCAAACGAGTTTGAGTACAGGTAACTCAGTCACTATGGTAGGCCAGTAGAGTAGGAGACGACAGAGGAAGAGGAGGACGGAAGTCAGAAAGAGTCGTAGTCCCAGAAAAGATTATTCAGCCGAGAAGTACAGTACATCGGTTTCAAAACCTCGAAGTCGAAGTCAGGAAGGTTACTTATAAGGAAAGGAATCCCAACTAAAGGAAATCCTAACTGACTAAACTAGAGGGACCACAGGTTCTCTAAGAGTTCTCAGAAGAGGTCGTGGTTTCAAGTTTTCGTAGTTAAAAAACCGTGAGTCAGAAGAAATAACAGGTTGAGAGTGTAGGTATGTACGGATGACTTTTTTGGTATCGACCCACTGTTATATGTCCCATCAGGAGATGATCAGTAGTTAGTGACATTTGGTTTAATATGGTTGGAATCGTCGGATTTTAGTATTTATAAATAAAAGAGTATTAAAGACACCCAGTTTTTAGGTCGACGTTGAATTGACTCACGGAGACTGAGTTCCACAGAATGTCCTGACGTCATTTCCATAGATCGTCTCACCGTTGGTTAAGTTCGTTCTGAGTTAACCCTCTCCTGGACGAAGGTGCGAGTGAGTACACTGACCACCGTCCAGAGTCCAGGAACGACCGACAATAGACCTCTGACTCAAGGGAACGTATGTTCGGAGATGTATTTCGAAAACAAAACAAAGACAAAAATTAACCTCCTATTAACAAAATTGTTATAACACAACCAAAGACGGTATGTAGTTGTACTTAGTCGGTATCCATATGTATGCAGGGGAGGGAGAACTTGGAGGGAGGGTGAAAGGTGGGGTAGGGTGGGGAGACTCAACAGTGTCTCGTGGTATAAACTCGAGGGACGGAGTATGTTGTTTAAGGGTGACTGATAAATTTGGTATTCCAAAAAGTTTGTCGTACAGTCGAACGAAGGGGATGTACTCCTGAGATTCTTTCTATCTCACTCGGTCCTTTCCTGTCCTCTCCCACTTGTTCTGTCTTCGGTCTCAGAAAAACATTGGATTAGAGTCTTCACCGTAGAGTAGTGAAAACGACACAAGACAAGAAATCTTCGAGTGTAATGTCCCTTCCCTAATTTACCCCCTATACTAATTGTCCTCCGTCCCTAGAACCCCCAGTAAAGTCTCCAACGGTGTGTGGGGTTAACACAAATCATGAGTTATTTTATATATCATACGACAATTATGGAAGTCACTTATTTACTTACTTATATACTTTGAGTCTTCTCTCCCGATTTACCTTCTATATTTAAACCATCAATTATGGTGATCATATACTATACCCGGTCCATCAGACCCTTCGTGTTGGGATTCCTAGTAATTCTTCGTCTATTTCCTTCTCCACCGTATTTCTTTTGATTTTTCGTCGTTTATCTATCCTTCGCTCCATCCTTCCTCCGTTTTCCTTCATTTCCTTGTTTTCTTTTCTCACAAACCGTCATAGGTAACGGAGCCATATAATTATTCCACCATTGACTTTTCCACTTACTAATTACTCATGTCTTTTACTTCTGTCGTTCAACACTACCGACTAAAATACACAAGGAAACCGACCTGGTGTCACGGGTTTATAAACCACTTCATAATGTGCCTACAAAGACACTTTCACAAAACCCCTACTTTACTTGGACATTTAGTCACCGGAAAATCATCGTCTAATGAGTGGTAATACACCCACCCGGAGTAGGTTAGCCCATTTCCGGAATTATCTGGTTTCTGACTGGAGGGGGTTCGTTCTTCGTTAAAACGGTTATCTGGAGACGGAAACCCCAACTTGACGTTGAGAAGCGACTCAGAGGTCGGGTGACTGGATGGAATAGTCTAAAACCTGAGTGATTTCCGACGGGAATCACTACTCTATCGATCTCCTGTAGTGACTACGTTACTTGTACTTGAACCCGTTTGAGGTCCTCTACCACTCCCTGTCCTTCCGGACCGCACGACGTCAGGTACCCCAGTGTTTCTCAAGCGTACTAACCCGTTGACTTGTTGTTGTTGTCTCCCGAAGGGTCCACCGCGATCATCATTTCTTGGGTGGACGGTTACGTCCTTTGTATTCTATGGACCCAAGGTAGGAACACAACCTTTCTAAGGGACCTCCTCCCGTACCGTTGGGTGAGATCAAAAGAACGGTTTTGACCTCTTAGGGTTCCTGTCCTCGGACCGTCCGATGTCAAGTACCGAACGTTTCTCAGTCTGTACTGACTTCGTTGAATCGTACGTACATACGGTCGGAGATGTTAACGTATTCAGTCAAGGAATTTTATTTAGAGAGAGATATACATTGTGTAGGACAACCAAGACAAAGATACCGTTTAGGTCTGTTTATGTGTGCATATCTGATAAGAAAATTTTATATATTTACCTTCGTTATTATCTTATCCAGTCATTGAACGATTTCTGTGTCCGAATGAAAAAACACACATACAAAATAAAATTAATCTAAATTTGTACAAATATATAATACCTTTCTCCACTTTTCTACTGTTATTCTACTCTTATATTATTATCTCTTTATTAACCTTACCAACTCTAGACTTCGTATGTCCGTCCTTATCCTATTTTCGTTGATCTTCTTACACGGAATTCTTTCTCTTCAAAATGAAGTAGGACTAGTCTTACTCTTCACTGATGTTTTAATATCCCGTTTTCCACACCTTTTTCCTTCAGTGATTAAACCAAGTAATTACGTCAATCAAATGATGTCCCACCTACATCAATGTCTGAACAATTATTTATCTCCCCGTCTTTTACTTTTTCAGGTGTGGGTTGAAATATTCTGATCTCTAGAGAAGGCCTCTTCCGTTACCGTGGAGTGAGGTCATGAGAACGGACCTCTTAGGGTACCTACCTCCTCGGACTACCCGACGGCAGGTACCCCAGCGCTTCTCAACCTGTGCCGACTCGCTGAAGTGAAAGTGCAAAGTGAAAGTACGTGACCTCTTCCTTTACCGTTGGGTGAGGTCACAAGAACGGACCTCTTAGGGTCCCTGCCCCCTCGGACCACCCGACGACAGATACCCCAGCGTGTCTCAGTCTGTGCTGACTTCGCTGAATCGTCGTCGTCGTCGTCGTCGTCGTCGTCTCTAGAGAAGTTCTTTTAATCTCTATGGTTCCCTTGTAAAGTACGTTTCTACCCGTATTATTTCCTGTCTTTCCCATACCTAGATTGTCTCCGTCTTCTATAATTCTTCTCCACCGTTTTTATGTGTCTTCTTGATATGTCTTTTCTAAAAGTACTGGGTCTATTGGTACTACCACACTAGTGAGTGGATCTCGGTCTGGAGGACCTTACACTTCAGTTCACCCGGAATCCTTCGTAGTGATACTTGTTTCGATCACCTCAACCACCTTAAGGTCAACTCGATAAAGTTTAAGATTTTCTACTAAGACACTTTCACGACGTAAGTTATACGGTCGTTTAAACCTTTTGAGTAGTCACCGGTGGTCTGACCTTTTCTAGTCAAAAGTAAGGTTAGGGTTTCTCTCCGTTACGATTTCTTACAAGTTTGATAAAGTGTCAATGTGAGTAGAGTGTACGATCGTTTCATTACCAGTTTTAAGAGGTTCGGTCCGAAGTTGTCATACACTTGGCACTTGAAGGTCTACAAATTTATCCTAAATCTTTTCCGTCTCCTTGGTCTCTAGTTTAACGATTGTAGACGACCTAGTACCTTTTTCGTTCTCTCAAGGTCTTTTTGTAGATAAAGACGAAACAACTGATATGGTTTCAGAAACTGACACACCTAGTATTGTTTGACACCTTTTAAGAAGTTCTCTACCCTTATGGTCTGGTGGACTGGACGAAGGACTCTTTAGGCATACGTCCAGTTCTTCGTTGTCAATCTTGACCTGTACCTTGTGTCTGACCAAGGTTTAACCTTTCCTCAGGTAGTTCCGACATATAACAGTGGGACGAATAAATTGAATGTACGTCTCATGCAGTACTTTTTACGCCCCGACCTTCTGCGTGTTCGATCTTAGTTCTAGCGACCCTCTTTATAGTTATTGGAGTCTATACGTCTACTATGGTAGGAATACCGTCTTTCACTTCTTGATTTCTCGGAGAACTACTTTCACTTTCTCCTCTCACTTTTTCAACCGAATTTCGAGTTGTAAGTCTTTTACTTCTAGTACCGTAGACCAGGGTAGTGAAGTACCGTTGATCTACCCCTTTGTCACCTTTATCACTGACTGAAAGAAAACCCCCCGAGGTTTTAGTGACCTCAACCACTGACGTTGGTACTTTAATTTTCTGCGAACGAGGAACCTTCTTTTCAATACTGGTTGGATCTGTCGTATAATTTTTCGTCTCTATAATGAAACCATTACTTCCTGTTTCCAGACAGATCAGTTTCGATACCAAAAAGGTTATCAGTACATACCTACACTCTCAACCAGATATTTGTTTTACCTCACGACTTCTTAACTACGAAAAATTGACACCACAACCTCCTCTGAGAACTCTCAGGGAACCTGTCGTTCCTCTAAGTTGGTCAGGTAGGATTTCCCTTAGTCAGGACTTATAAGTAACCGTCCTGACTACGACTTCGACTTTGGGGTTATGAAACCGGTGGACTACACTTCTTGACTGAATAAACTTTTCTGGGACAACGACCCTTTCTAACTTCCATCCTCCTCTTCCCCGGCTGTCTCCTACTCTACCAACCTACCGTAGTAGTTGAGCTACTTGTACTCAAACTCATTCGAGACCCTCAACCACTACCTGTCCCTCCGGAC
The DNA here is from genome assembly GCA_006410555.1 of Capra ibex. Taxonomy (NCBI): domain Eukaryota; kingdom Metazoa; phylum Chordata; class Mammalia; order Artiodactyla; family Bovidae; genus Capra; species Capra ibex. Next base: position 1,416,578 of record SJYO01041148.1, on the reverse strand, counting down.
CACATGACGTCAGGTACCCCAGTGTTTCTCAACCTATGTTGACTCGCTGAATTGACTTGACTACTTTCACTTTCAACGAGTTAGCGCAGAATGAGAAACTCTGGGGTACCCGACATATCAAGAAGTCTGGTCTTATGACCTCACCCATTGGAAAGGGAAGAGATCCCATAGAAAGGTTTGGTCCCTAACTTGGGTCCAGAGGACGTAACGTCCGTCTAAGAAATGGTCGACTCGGTGTTCCCTTCGGGTTCTTATGACCTCACCCATCAAATAGGGAAGAGGTCGTTAAGAAGGACTGGGTCCTTAACTTGGCTCTAGAGGACGTAACGTCCACCTAAGAAATGGTTGACTCGATACTCCCTTCGGGTGCATACATTTATATAAATAAATAACCCTATCCTTTCCAATGATATATTCGTTTTTCTTCAGTCATGGTCGTATCTACCGTTAAGGTTTATAAAAGTCATCTAGAACACTCCTAAACTACTCTTGTAAGTGGTCTCTGTATGCCCCTTCACCGTTTATGATGACCTTCGGATAACTCCACCTCCGACATACAAAGACCGTCGTTATTAGGGTTGTGAATGCACTAAAAGAGGATATCAGACCGGGACCTCCACTTCCTCACTCCACCTACTATCCCGACTAAGTTCCGATTTATAAAACCCCTACTCGAACCACCCCTCTTTTCCGTCGATTCCTAAAACTCGAAGGGAGTTGTCCCTCCTCACTGGTCTTAGTCTACCAAAGGTTACTGTTCCTCCCTATCGTTCAACGTACTTAGAGGTTCTTCTCTGAAGAAGGTCTCCCCTAATTTTTAGCTATCATAATTTCACTATAAATCCAGAAGGGACCACCAAGTCGTCATTTCTTAGACGGACGTCACGTCCTCGGTGTCCTCTGGACCCAAGTTAGGAACGTTACCCTTCTAGGGGACGTCCTCCCGTACCGTTGGGTGAGGTCATAAGGACGGACCTCTTAGGGTACCTGTCTCCTCGGACCGCCCGATGTCAGGAATCCCAGCGTTTCTCAACCTGTGCTGTGCTGACTTCACTGAATCGTGTATGTATTTCACTATAAAGCCTCTTCCGTTACCGTGGAGTGAGACCATGAGAACGGACCTTTTAGGGTACCTACCTCCTCGGACTATCCGACGTCAGGTACCCCAGCGATTCTCAGTCTGCGCTGACTCGCTGAAGTGAAAGTGAAAAGTGAAAGTACGTGACCTCTTCCTTTATCGTTGGGTGAGGTCACAAGAACGGACTTCTTAGGGTCCCTACCTCGGACCACCCGACGACAGATACCCCAACGTGTCTTAACCTGTACTGACTTCGCTGAATCGTCATCGTCATTTCACTATAAATCTTGGATATACTTGATATAAAAACCACTTTTCACTGTACAATGAGGTCATTTCCTCCGACTTCCTTGAAAACCCCGTCTCTAACTACTACATTCTCGTAAACCTACCCTTAACCCCTAGATCCTCCGTATCTCTTTTCTCACTTCTGCCATCCGTCGGTGTCTGTCTGTTTACACATCCTCCATTACCCCTTGTTCAACTCTTCTGGATTTGTCTGGAACAGGAACTTGTATCGAAGACCACTCACTTCACCGTATGTCCCATTGTCAATACTTCATTGTTCTGAGTAATACTAGAAGAAACGTTAACATAACCTTTTCATTAGTCAACCAACGAATTGAAATTGTTATTAATTCACTTTTATAAATTCGTAGAATGACCTTCTATTACTTCTGAAGTGTAAACAATTTCCTTCCTTCCTTCAGTCTCTTCGTAGCACAAAAGAAATAGTGTCCAGTAGTTACGGTTGTTTGACGGTACTGAGACTTTTACAGTCGTTAGGGGATTTATCACTCTACCGATGATTGAGATTTTACTATATATCAATGCTGGGGGTACAGAGAGTGAGGGACTTACCGTGTCTGAGGATGTCTTATTTTGTTGGAAAGTTTTATTGACAAAGAAGTAAAGATGAAGAAAAATTTTTATTAATTAAATTTTAAAATTAAGTCCATATCAACTAAATATTACAAAATCCATACGTCGTTTCAATGCGTATATATGTACATATACATAAAAAAAGTCTAAGAAAGGGTAATATCCGATAATATAATTTATATAAAGGGACACGATATAGTCAAGTCAAGTCAGCGAGTCAACACAGGCTGAGAAACGCTGGGGTGCTTAGCGTCACGTGTCCGGAGGGACAGGTAGTGGTTGAGGGCCTCAAGTCAGTCTGGGTGCAGGTAGCTCAGGCACTACGGTAGGTCGGTAGAGTAGGAGACAGCAGGGGAAGAGGAAGACGGGGGTTAGGGAGGGTCGTAGTCTCAGAAAAGGTTACTCAGTTGAGAAGCGTAGTCCACCGGTTTTATGACGTCAAAGTCGAAATCGCAGTAAGGAAGGTTTCTTTAGGGTCCTGACTAAAGGAAGTCTTACCTGACCAACCTACAGGAACGTCAGGTTCCCTGAGAGTTCTCAGGAGAGGTTGTGGTGTCAAGTTTTCGTAGTCAAGAAGTCGTGAGTCGAAAGAAGTGTCAGGTTGAGAGTGTAGGTATACACTGGTGACCTTTTTGGTATCGGAGCTGATTTGCCTGGAAACAACCGTTTCATTACAGAGACGAAAAGTTATACGATAGATCCAACCAGTATTGAAAGGAAGGTTCCTCATTCGCAGAAAATTAAAGTACCGACGTCAGTGGTAGACGTCACTAAAACCTCGGGGGTTTTTATTTCAGACTGTGAAAGGTGACAAAGGGGTAGATAAAGGGTACTTCACTACCCTGGTCTACGGTACTAGAAGTAAAAGACTTATGACTCGAAATTCGGTTGAAAAAGTGAGAGGAGAAAATGAAAGTAGTTCTCCGAAAATTCAAGGAGAAGTGAAAGACGATATCATCCAAGAATAATAAATACAAAATACATGTCATGTACATGTATGTACAGTCGTATCTATCGTATAATTTTTTCGTCTCTGTAATGAAACGGTTGTTTCCAGGTAGATCAGTTTCGATATCAAAAAGGTCATCAGGACTCTCAACCTGATATTTCTTTCGACTCGTGGTTTCTTAACTACGAAAACTTGACACCAAAAGCTCCTCTGAGGACTCTCAGGGAACCTGACGTTCCTCTAGGTTGGTCAGTTAGGATTTCCTTTAGTCAGGACTTATAAATAACCTTCCTGAGTACGACTTCGACTTTGAGGTTATGAAACCGGTGGACTACGTTTCTTGACTGAGTGACTTTTTCTGGGACTACGACCCTTCCTAACTTCCGAACTCCTCTTCCCCTGTTCTCTCTTACTCTATCAACCTACCGTAGTGGCTGAGTTACCTGTACTCAAACTCATTTGAGGTCCTCAACCACTATCTGTCCCTCCGGACCGGACGACGTCAGGTACCCCAGCGTTTCTCAACCTGTGCTGACTCACTGACTTAACTTGACTTGACTTGACTACATGCACAGTCAGGGTTTAAGGTCTAAATAGGGAGGGGAAGAAAGGGGAAACCACTGGTATTTAAAAAGAGACAGACACTTAGATAAAGACAAAACATTTATTCAAGTAAACATAGTAATAAAAGTAAAAGTGTACATTCACTATGTTATACTATAAACAGAAAGAGACAGAGTGAATCCAAGTGAATTATACTAATAGAGATCTAGATAGTAGAAGTGGAGATGAAAGAAAAAGGAAAAAAAAAAGTCAAGATAAAGAACTTGTGGGATTTCCCTCTGTTTCCCTCTGTACTTCTAATATTGTGAGGTTTGTTCTTCAGAAATTGAAAGGTAAGGGAGGGAAACGAGTACGATATTTGCTGGAGACATGAAGAGAGTGGGGTTTTACGGGGACTTCTTCTTTTTGGAGTAGGGTACAGAGACCCGGTACAAAAGGACGATGGTCGGAAGGTCGTTGAAAAGACCGAGGTTCACAGGTGTCCAGGCGTTGGTGTCAGTGCCGGTTGAAGTAGTGGGACTCTCGACGCATCGGTTGCATCGTGGGACGTGAGTCTTCGTGGAGTACGAATCAAATTACGAAACGACAATTACAGAACTTTAAGAAATGTTCAGATTTGAGACCCGGGACGTTTAATATATCGTCCAGGACTGAGGTCAGACGGTCAATACTGTCGTGGTCTCCTGTCACCCTCCTAACCCGGAGGACCCAGAAGGTCCCGTCCCCTTCAACGAGTTCAGTTCTCTTGACGGACTCACCATGACCGTCGAAATCGGTACAGAGAGCGGACGACCCTCCTCGTCATCGCTTACAACACCTGTGAATGTATAATTAGTATAATTATTCAAAACAGGATAGTGTGTAAGAAGACTCCTATTTTTCAGTTCAAGTCTATATTTAATATAGTATGTCCACATTTATCAATTTGAATGTTCCTACTCTCGTACATTTCTTTCCGAATTTCGTTAAAAAGTCATCTTCTCTTTGTGACCGTTGTTTTATTCCTTCTCTTATAAACTATAAAGATTCTCTACGTAAATATTTATGTATGAAACTCCCTGCCTTAATAAACGAACCAACTTGACTTCACCCTTACCTTTGATAATTTTGGCCCCTTTTCTAGTTTCCTTTATTCTATGCCACAACCCCCAGTCCATTTCTTTGACCCGGTTTTGGTTTTCCTTTATTTTGATTTTTACTCAATGACGTTGGAGAAAAAATTTTTTAAGATCAGTACTTGGGACAGAGGATGTAGTCTCTGACGGAACAAGGTTACTTTCTAATGCAGAAAAACAGAAAGTAACGGGAATTGTACCATGGTATGTGTAGCTTGAGGAGCCAGTTATACAACAAATTAACTTTTATTTCGATTTTTTCTTTGTTTTGGTCAAGAAAATCTAGTTTACTTCGTTTGACAGTCAGACTCCGGAACCGTGTCTACCCAAAATAAACCGGGTGTGGTAAAAATTTTTTATAAAATTAGTTGACCATTAATTTTTAGTTCTTTAAAGTGTATTTTTAGGTCACAGGACCGAAGAGAAATTTTTTAATTTTCTAGACTGATGTAAGCCGGGTCCGGAAATACCTGCATACGATAGGAAAAGAAGTATCAGGACTCAAGTGGGACGACAGGAGAGTCGTACCTACTTGGTGGGGGGGTGGGGGCCTGGGGGAAACTCGTCTCTGACACACGACTAGGGGATTTAGGTTTAGACTAGTATGGGATAAGAAGGAAGTATTATTCGTAGTCCGAAGTCGTTCGTAGCACCATTAAGTCTCCTTTCCCTTGAAAAGGAGGAGGGATTATCGGTTCCCACCGGTACATTGATTGAAGACTGGTATGATATATTACATTCTGAAGGGAGCACCGAGTCCGCCATTTCACAAGACGGATGTTACATCCTTTGGGTATATTACATTTGTCAAAATACATGTTGAAGAAATAAATTTTTTTTTTTTTTCCTCTATATGGGAAGGGGGTGGATGATAAAGACGTCCGATATCTTCATCATACACTAGTTTATATTAGCGACCGTGAGGTTGTCGGTAAACCCTGGTCTTTCATTTGAACCCTGACCATTTCGTTAGTCCATCTCTCCCGGACTCAGGGACTAAGTCTTAGACGACATAGCCGAGGTCCGAAAATGTAGTCTGTCTGTGCTTCAGGACAAAACAAATTCGGTAGTAACGAACCTTTAAAAACAGTGTGTGTCGGTTTGGATTAGGATTTATTATGTTGATGTTTTAGAGTCTCTCGTCCTAAAAAGAAGAAATAGTACTGATTATAATGACATTCCGTTTATACTACTTTTTAGTATCAGAAACCCTTCTTCCTAGACACGTCATCTAAGGTATTAAACCCTCACTATGAACATGTAAAGTACTTATACTTGACCAACTCCGAGGAGACAGAGACGATTATAACACACCATCACTTCGAAACCTCAAAGACTCATTTTTGTCCTTGAAGGAATTACCGAAAAATGTTTCTAGTCTACTCTATTTCATGAATCACACATTCACAATCAGTGAGTCAGCACAGGTTGAGAAACACTGAGGTACCTGACATCGGGTGGTCCGAGGAGACAGGTGCCTTAAGTGGTCCGTTCTTATGACCTCACCCATCGGTAAGGGAAGACTTCCCCTAGAAGGGTTGGTCCCTAACTTGAACACAGAGGTAGTAATGTCCGTCTAAGAAATGGTAGACTCGGTAATGAATTACTGAAAAACCTTTCTAATCTACTCTATTTCGTGTATTAGTTTACCTTCAGAATAAGGAATTTAAGATTCGTCTACTCTGTCTTACTACCGGACCCCCACCGTCCCGTATACCGCGATTTCTCTCCGTGTAAAGTGAAGGACAAGTGAGATGAGAAGACTGTAAGTCAAGTCAAGTCAAGTCAGCGAGTCAACACAGACTGACAAACACTGGGGTACTTAACGTCGTGCGGTCCGGAGGGACAGGTAGTGGTAGTGGGCCTCAAGTGAGTCTGGGTGCAGGTAGCTCAGTCACTACAGTAGGTCGGTAGAGTAGGAGACAGCAGGGGAAGAGGAGGACGGAGGTTAGGGAGGGTCGTAGTGTCAGAAAAGGTTACTCAGTTGAGAAGCGTACTCCACCGACTTCATGACCTCAAAGTCGAAGTCGTAGTAAGGGAGGTTTCTTTAGGGTCCCGACTAGAAATCTTACCTGACCAACCTAGAGGAACGTCAGGTTCCCTGAGAGTTCTCAGAAGAGGTTGTGGTGTCAAGTTTTCGTAGTCAAGAAACCGCGAGTCGGAAGAAGTGTCAGGTTGAGAGTGTAGGTATGTACTGGTGACCTTTTTGGTATCGGAACTGATCTACCTGGAAACAACCGTTTCATTACTGTAATTCTTCATAATTTCTACCACCCTAGAACCCTGACTATGACTTTTCAAAAGTAGACTGGTACTTTCTCGAGGCACATAACAATAAAGTTCGGTCGTATATATACTAGATAAATTTCAATTCTGATTACTCCTTTAGAGTCTATGATTACAACAATATAGTGTGAATTTAGTAGGGATTGTCACCCCTTAGACTACTATAAACTCACCCTTAATATAAAAGAATTAGTTTCGTGGCAATAATCTGTTCATAATTATTTGAGAATTTTCTCAGGATTCAAATGATTCTTTGAATTAAGGACGACAACCTCACTCGACGACCAGTCTTATGAAGAGCACTTGAGTCTTGTCGCATGTACGTCTTGTGTGTCTCTTGAGAGGAAGATAGTTGTCTCGATAAAGATACATAAACTTATTATAAATACATAAAAACCTTTGGTTTAGTCATTTGATCTTAGTCTTCTTTAAGGTAGGTAAACCCTCAAAAATAATTTAATTTAAAAAAGAATAAAGTTATAGATTGAGAGAAGAATTTGTTATAGGTCACTTCCGACTCTGAAGTTTTTATAGAAATCGATTTTCATTTGTATGTCGAATCTTCTTTATTTCTTCCACCACGGTAAAATTCCTTCATTAAATTTTCACCAAAATAGAACCGTGTATCTCATATTTACCTTTTATAAACGTATCTATCTTTTTCTTATGATAAGTATCTCAGTATACAATAAATGTATCTCAACCTGACACTGTAAAAACAAGTAATGAGTATTTTCACAGGTGCCGCTTTTATAGAATAAGAAGTCACATAAAATATAATTTCAACAGTAAAATGGTCACTTTTTCGTCAGAAATGTATAGTAAGGGAAGGGAACAGGAGATACAAATTTCCATATAAGATTAAATTTTTAGGATTTAGAAGAAACATAAATTAACACTATATTACTAATTACTTAATCAATATGTTCTACCGGGATTTTTCCTAGACTCTTTGGTATAACATTGACCCTCTCTAATATGACTATTAAAAAAGGTTACTAAAAATTTTGGAGATACTTCTACGTTAACACCCCTGTAAATTTTTTTAATATCAACAGTCAACCCACAACACTCTTAAGGGATCCTATTAGGAAATCCTACCCCGGTTCTGGGAGGTCCAGTCGTGGTTAATATTACTCCGAAAGATAGAAACCACAGTCTAAGAGTTTTATAAATTTCGGAAATCTAATTAGAAATCTAAATTTAGATTTCAATTTAGAATTCTAAATTTAGATCTATCAGAAATCTAAATTTTATCCGACTACATTATGTTAATTTATGTCGTCAAATTCAACTCCATGGTTTCAAGATAGACTTAAAATCACACATTAACCGAAACCTTATATACAAAAGTTTCCGAACCGCACAGGGAAAGCGGACCGTCGGGGTAGGGATCTACGGACCGAAGGGAACTACACTGACTTGGTAGGACAGGGACAAAGGTAGTTATTCTCCCGTGTAGGTCGGTCGGGTCACCCTCCCTCCCTTACTATTGTAGAGAGTCCTGTCTTATTACGTTGGTTTGTGTGTGGGTCTAGTACGACGGTCACAGTGTCGGTGAACGATTAAATTGAACTGGAACAAATGACCCGTTTCAGTCTGAGTCAAAGGAACTTCTGAACAACCGACAAAGTCACGGAGGTAGGTGGGTAGAGGAGGTGAACGGATTTACCGATCTCTTTGGTTGAGAACCGATGTTCGGTACTTTCGAGTAAAGGAAAGAGGGGGTAGACCAGTACTCGGGTACCACTCTACTGTTAGACAAATGCGAAAAAAAGTGTGAGACACCCTGATACGGGAAGACAATTTCAACTGACTATCTTTCGTCATTAAGAGTCCAAGATCACACGGAGTCTTAGGAGACCTTCCGAACTTGTCTAAAGACCCGAAGTGGGAGTCGTAGAGACTTAGTTTCCCAGATTCCACCCAGGTTCTTAAACCAAAAGATTTGTCATGAGGTATTTCGATTACGATAACCGACCTTATAGTCTGAAACTCTTAGTGACTAGATCTCCTATTTTGGGAAACCAAGACCGAGGTCTTGTTCTTTCAATCAAGAACTTAGTTGACTATACATCGAAATACAGATAGTCTAGAAAGTCATAAATTCACACAACAGTATATGTAGGACGCATGTACGATTCAGTGAAGTCAGCACAGACTAAAAAACATTGGGGTACCTGACATCGGACGGTCCGAGGAGACAGGTACCCTATGAGGTCCGTTCTCATGACCTCACCCCACGGTACGGGAGGAGGTCCCCTAGAAGGACTGGCTCCCTAGCTTAGGAGCAGAGGATGCAGAGGACGTAAACGTCCGTCCAAGAAATGTATATGTAGAATCCCTAAGAATAACACAATAAGTCTATTCACCAGAAACTACTACAAGTTTTGGATTCCGACACCTATCTCTGGGCTCAAATGTAATCTCCCCCTTGTTTGTTGGAGGAAGTACTAAACGAAGGAAAGAGTGAACCAAGAGTAAACCAAGAAGTCGGTTACACTGGACTTTAAAGATCAGTGAAAGATCAAATTTATTACTTGCAGTCTTGTGACAGAGGTCTTACTATACCAATTTTTCTTTCCTTCGTTCTTTTTTCTTTTCCTACCTACTGTCCTCCTTTCGTTTCTTCCTCCCCCCGTTCTTTCCTTCTTTCTTTCGAAGTTAAAAAAAAAACAAAGAAAAAAAAAAAATGAAAAATTTTTTTAAATAAAATTAACCTCCGATTAATCAAATGTTATAACACCACCAAAAACGGTATGTAAGTGTACTTAGTCGGTACCCATATGTACATAATTTTGTGCAAAATTCTACTACGTAAATCTCTTACAGACCTTCCTTGATATAACTGAATTATTATTAATTTTATTATTACCGTTGATTTTAAACATAGGTCACGAATGAGTACTGTTCATTGACGATTGATGAAATATGCAACATAGTAAAGTAAAATGTTTTCAGGGTATTTCCGACGATAGAGGTAACTTTTACAAAATTCACTACAACTTAGTATAAATCTTGGTCTAAAATTACTTTTTTAAAATTACGTAATTTAGTGTCCTATTCCTCACAAATGTAAAGTACATTCGACTTATGGGTCTTGGTATTGTGATTTGTTTAGAGAACAAAGGACCAGAACGAAAAGAGAACGTCACAACGGTGAGGACGAAACTTGTGGGAAAGGTAAGGAAAGGGGGTCTCGACTTTAAGACGGGTGAGACGACCGGTTTAAGTTTGCTGTGGAGGAGACACAAGAGACAAGAGTGAAGTAAAAGAGAACTTGTCAGTGTATATTACTTCTCCACTTACACAAACCTATACTTTATCGTCACAAGTGAAACTAAAAACAGTGTATAACCGAAACCCTAAAACTCGTTAATTATAGAGACAAAGAGACGAACTTTTCACCCTACTTATTATACGATCATACAACAACAACAAGTCAACGATTCGGTACAGGTCGAGAAACACTGGAGTACCTGACGTCGTGTGGTCCGAGGGGCAGGAAGTGTTAGAGGGCCTCTAACGAGTTTAAGTACAGGTAACTCAGCTATTACACTAGATTGGTAGAGTAGGAGACGGCGGGAGAAAAGGAAATGGAAGTCAGAAAGCGTTGTAGTCCTAGAAAAGGTTACTCAACCGAAATCGTAGTCCACCAGTGTTATAACCTCGAAGTCGAAGTCGTAGTCAGGAAGGATACTCATAAGTCTCAACTAAAGGAAATCCCAACCGAGAGTTCTCAGAAGAGGTCGTGGTGTTAAGATCATATACGTGGGGTTATAACCATATGACCGGACAAAATTGGAATACTTAAATACTTAGTCATTAATTAACTCACAAGAGACATAACAGAAGATCTTTCGAGTCCCTAATCAACCGTTCGGGAGAGATCCTTTACATGACCTAGAGTCATCATCATCATGTCTCTGACCGTAAAACAGAGACATGATGATAAAACATAGTAAAAGGAAATCTGAAAGGACTTTTATTATTGAATTTTTGATTAAATGTCTCCATTAAGTTGAGACACGTATGTTTAATCTTCTATATCGTAGAGGTGAGTAACTCCTTATTATTGAAGATTATATGTGTCAAAGTAAGTATAGGTAGATAGTAGACGGATAGACATGGTCAAATTTTACCATAAGATGATACGTATCTTACACTTATGATACGTATCTTCGTTTCTTGACTGAGTAATCTTATCTGAGATTACGACCCTTTCTAACTCCCGTCCTCCTCTTCCCAATTGTCCCCTACTCTACCGACCTACCGTAGTAGCTGAGTCACCTGTACTCAAACTCGTTTGAGACCCCCTGTCATTTCCTGTCCATTTAGTCCACACGACGTCAGGTACCCCAGTGTTTCTCAGTCTGTACTGACTCACTGTACGTATAACAACATATCTGACTAAAAATTTTAAATCCTTATATAACACTTATAAAAGGGTGTAGTTAACCTTTATATTTATAAGTACACTTATAAATAATGAATACCTCAAAAGGAGGGATCCGGAGGTGGTACTAATGAATTTTAAACTCGTCCACTTTCCTCTACCTTGGGTTGTGTCTCCTGACTGAAATCCATCCCCTTCTGTGTAAGGAGGGTAAAATTACCCTTCTTTCCCGTATCCGTCTATTTCCATCTAATATATTTATATATTAAAAATAATATACCCGAAGGGAACACCGGGTGTACCATTTCTTAGACGGACGTTACCCCCTCTGGACTTAAACTAGGGTCCCAGTCTTTCTAGGGGACCTCTTCCCTTGTCGTCGGGTGAGATCATAAGAACGGACCTCTGAGGGTACCTGTCTCCTCGGACTTTTATATGTCATATATTATATATATTTATCCAGACAGATCAGTTTCGATACCAAAAAGGTCATCAGTACATACCTACAGACTCTCAACCTGATATTTCTTTCGATTCACGACTTTTTAACTACGAAAACTGGAGACCACAACCTTTTCTGAGAACTTCAGGGAACCTGACGTTCCGCTAGTTTGGTCAGGTAGGATTTCCTTTAGTCAGGACTTATAAGTAACCTTCCTGACTACGACTTCGACTTTGAGGTTATAAAACCGGTGGACTACACTTCTTGACTGAGTGACCTTTTCTGGGACTACCGACCCTTCCGAACTTCCACCCTCCTCTTCCCCTGTTGTCTCCGACTCTATCAACCTACCGTAGTGACTGAGTTACCTATACTCAAACTCATTCGAGGTCCTCAATCACTACCTGTCCCTCCGGACCACACGACGTCAGGTAATCACAATGTTTCTCAGTCTGTGCTGACTCGCTGACTAGAATTAGTATATATGTATATGTATATGTACATATCAAAGGGGGAATCTGGTATATCATTCTTCTTCGTACCTATACCACTGGACTTTCGTCCTCCGTTATTTTAGAGAAGACGGTCTCAAGTTTCTTTTTTTTGCCGTCGTTGAGCTTGTCTTAAGACACCGTTCTCTTGACGAACCGGAGGAATACGGGTCTAGAAGTCCCGAGTACAAACAGGGAATGATAAGGGGTGTCCCCTTTGAGTGGAATTTGTGGACGATGGGTCGAAAGACACAATAAGAACGGTAGGTAAAGGACCCTTGACCCGGGGCTAGATGGACAAGGTGTACCACATAAAAACGTGACTGAAGAGACCGAGAGACACTGGAAGGGCATAGGAGTGACGTTTGGGGACTTCCGTACGGAGAATAGACTAGGATCTAGTCTGGGAAACGAGGGATGGAAAAGTAATCGAAGGGTTAATAGACGGATGGAACTCCAGAGAGGTCGGTGAGGGTTTGGTGATGTCCTGTAAAAGGATTTTCTAGTACTCTGAGACAGATTGAACGATCGTTTTTGACAACAACAACAAATCAACGATTCAACACAGGGGGAGAAACACTGGGGTACCCGACGTAGTACGGCCCTAGGAAGTGATACAGGGCCTCAGACGAGTTTAAGTACAGGTAACTCAGTTGCTACGATAGATTGGACAACTACCTAGTGTCGGAACAGCACCGGTTCCCCGAACGTATTGAGTCACTTCGGTCCTCGGTACGACATTCCCCGGTGAGTTCTGTCTGTCCAGTATGTACCACTTCTCAAGACTGTTTTACACCAGGTGACCTCTTTCTTTACCGTTGGGTGAGGTCATAAGAACGGACCGTTTGGGGTACTCGTCGTACTTTTCCGTTTTTCTATATTGCGGTCTTCTACTCGGGGGGTCCAACCTTCCACAGGTTATACGATGATCCCTTCTCACCTCCCATTAATGATTATCGAGGTTATTCTTACTTTGTCGACCCGACCGTGTTTATACTTCATCCTTTATTAGGGACCTCGTATTTGGATCTTTGAGTGGTTATGTTTCTTATGTACTATGTATAGTCTAATCACTTCAAGTGTGTTGTTTGTCTTCGGTGATACTAGTGCAAAATGGTCCTTTAGATAAGTCTTCGTGACTTTTGTCACGTCACTATATACTTTGTGTCACAACAACTCAACTAAGTCTCCACTTCTACTTTGAAATGTAAATACCTTTTATGTCAAATAAGTCCAATTATAAATGTGTTGTTTTTTGAAAGATCGACTCACTGACATTAGATGTTAAATTTTTACATCAGTGGAAGACAAAGACATTGTCGGACAGTAAATCCACTTAAGAAAGAGGTCTATTGTAGATATAATAAACGAATAAACTGTAATGTTAATAATCGAGAGTTCACATTTGTACACTCTATTTGTCAGTGTACCAATTCTCTAGACTTGTTAAATTAGGAGATTACGGTTATCCAAACAATTTACAATGTTATTTTTTTAGTTGATTGTCTATCTATAACTACGTTTTTCAGTTACAAAGATACAAACATATACGGTCAGGAATTGACTTACTCAAATAAAGGAATGTTTTCCAAATAAAAACTATACATCTTTACACATCTTTCGAGTAGTCGAATTATTCTATTTCCGAACAGGTCCTTCCAAACCCCTCTTTTTTACTATCCTCTCCGTACCCCCTTCCTCAGTCGTTTTCGGAATTCCCACTGTCTCCCTTTTACTATCAGTATTTGAGTGTAATCGTCATTCCTGTGATCGATTCATCCGTTTTCGATCAATTATACATAAATGGACTCAGTGTTCTGGGTCCCCAACCCAAATATAGATTCACTCTTACTCTTAAAATTTTCTCGGGTTTCCAGTTCACCGTTCTGGTTTCTTCCTAGTGTCGGGAAGACACCGTAAGAGATCATAGGTCTTTTGTACAATGTAAAGAGGCTTATAGTGATGAAGTAATTCAAGTCATTGGTTCAGTTACAACCGTCATACTGATACTGACTATTCTGACAAGTTCCTTTTAAAATATTACTAATACAACTACTACACTAAAACCTCAATTTTTCCTTCGTGTTTAAAGTGAATCATGGGTAACGGGGTGTGGTAAAGATTGCTCTTTCTCACCCGTTTTCCGTTCACCTGTTACTCCGGTAGTTATACACATGACACACCAAGAGTCACCTGGAGAATATCCGTTACTTACTTCTTTTCCCATCGTTTAAGAAGGACCTACAAGAGTCCATTCCTTATTAAAGTGGAGGGTGAGTAAAGAATGACACTCTGGAACTCTCAAGTTTGACCCTTAGACTGGGATTCAGTACAAAAAGGACAAGGTGGTCTAACGCGTCTCCTCCAACCTTGACACGTGGGACAATAGAATTATGTTCCGTTAAAAGGGAGGAACAGAGAAAAAGCTAAGGGAGACTACCAGTCCCAGTCAACACAGGCTGACACACTGGGGTACCTGACATCGGACGGTCCACGGAGACAGGAACCCCCAAGAGGTCCGTTCTTACGACCTCACCCAACGGTACGGGAGGAGGTCCCCTAGAAGGGTTGGGTCCCTAGCTTAGGTCCAGAGGACGTAACGTCCACCTAAGAAATGATAGACTCGGTGGTCCCTACGGGTGTCGTGTCGTATTCCCTGATTTTAATTGATGTACGTACGTATCTGTCACGTTAATGTTCATTACTCTATGTTTGTCCGATGTTTCGTTTACGGTAAGAACTCCACCTACCTCCCATGACGTGTGATAGAAACGTGTGTTGTGGTGGTTCACCCATCCCTCTGGTGACTTCGGTGGTGGAGGGGTGTTGGAGTGAGGTAAATTCCTTGGTCGGACGGGAGGAGTCTCTCACTCGTTCTCGTAGAGAAGGAACAAAAACTAAAGTACCACGTCGTTATTTTATGGTTATTTCGGAACGAATTTAAGGAACAGACCGGAAAAATAGTTAAAGATAACTAATTTCTCAGGTTCCTAGACTCAACCATTGTCGTATCATCGTTATATGAAGTAAAGGTGACCAGTGTAAGGTAACGAGTCTTGATTGATGTACAGGGTTCAATGTACACTTCCCCGAAACTCTACTCCAGGAACCAACTTTACTTCAGAGACTGAGGACCCTCGTAGAACCCATTAGAAAGGAATTTTAAGGTAATCTAACCCGAAGGGACCACCGAGTCACCATTTCTTGGGTGGACGGTTTCGTCCTCTACACACAAGCTATGAACTAGGTCTTTCTAAGGGTGTACGGAGCCTCGTTGATTCAGAGACACGATGTTACAACTCGGACCCGCGGTGTTTCTGCCTCGGGTGTATGACGTAGATGACTGCGGGCGTACGGTATCTCGGGTACGAGGTATTGTTCTCTTCGGTGGTGTTACTCTTCGTGTGCACGCCGTTGAATTGTCATCGGGGACGAGTGGCGTTGATCTCTTCTCGGGCACGTCGTCACTTCTGGGTCGTGTCGGTCTTTACTTATTTTCAAAAAATTCAAAAGTAATTTTTTTTTTTTTAAGTAGTCCAACAACCGACTTGACCCGGAGTGTGTTTAAAATACACCGGGTATATCGTAACCAATCCTTTTATATCCCGGTCTCCTCTACCGAGTCTGTCATTTCTTAGACGGACGTTACGTCCTCTGGGTCCAACCTAGGGACTCAACCCTTCTAGGGGACCTCTTCCCTTCCGTTGAGTAAGTCATAGGAACGGACCTCTTAAGGTACCTGTCTCCTCGGACCGTCCGATATCAGACACCCCAACGTTTCTCAACCTGTGTTGACTCATTGTAAAAGTGAAAGTCCTGATATATCTCTGGAAAAGTCAATCAATAGTTATAAATTTTTATCCTTCGAAAGATATAATTTTTCAGATGTAGAACCCAAAGAGAAATTTCTCAGTCTAAGAGACCGCTTCGGATGTCAATACGAACCATTGTACTGATCTCGATCTAGGACAGATGAAAGGTCGAACGAAGACAGGGGAAATTGTCAAGGTAAATCGGGAAGGTCCATCAAAGTGACCAAATCTAAGGAACGGAACCGTGACGACCGTAACCTTGAACACAAAGACCTCGTCTTTGTGTTTAATACCACACCAAACCGACCTCCACCTCCTCTCGCAGAGCAAAACGATATACATCATCATTCTAAAGGGACATCGAGTTTGCCATTTCATAGACGGACGGAACGTCCTTTGGTCCCAAACTAAGGACCCAAACCTTCAAGGAGACCTCTTCCCTTACCGTTAGGTGAGGTCATAAGAACGGACCTCTTAAGGTACCTGTCTCTTCGGACCACCCGATATCAGGTACCCCAGTGTTTCTCAGCCTGTACTGACTCGTCGATTGTCTGTGTGTGTGTGTGTGTATCATCAAACGACCGTGATAACATCGTTTCATGGTTTTTGACCTACTGAATTTGCTCTCTAAGTTATAGAGTCAAGACCTCCGACCTCCTAAGTTTAGTTCCACAACCCTCCCAAAAAAGAAAGACCCGATACTCCCTTTTATGACAAGATCCGGATACAGGGAACGAACATCTACCGGTAGAAATAAAAGTGGTCGGTGAAAGAGACATACACCTAGGGACCCAGGTTTAAAGGAGAAGAATACTCCTGTAGTTAGTATACCCTAATCCCGGACGGATGGAATTACTCGAGTGAAACTAATGGAGACGTTCCTAGGACAGAAGTGTGTTCCAGTGTAAGACTCCTTGACCCTCTTGCGTGAAGTTGTATACTCAAACCTGTCGTGTGTCAAGTTGAGCATCATGACATAAGTGAGTGGACCGAAGTACATACAGAGTGCTAATGTATTTCTTTCCGTTCCCTGAAGAAGGGACCACCGGGTCACTAATTCTTAGGTGGAACTTTAGTCCCCTGTGTCCAAACTCTGGACCACCCCCTTGATCTTAGGGCGACGACTCCTCGTTGATTCGGACACGCGACGTTAATGACACGGACGTGTGGTGTTGATCTCAGATACGCGACACTACTATCCAGGGCGCGTTGTGCGTCTAAGGTGCGCGACGTTGGTTCTGGGTCTGGACTACGTCGGTTTACTTAATTTAAAATTTTTTTCTGTCTTCTTTTTTTAAAAGTTTTATTAGAGTCGATCTTTTGGTTAGTACAATATGGTGACACAACTTTTTTTTTCCGTATAAAATGTCTTCTCAATTCTCCGTTATAGTTTTCATTAGAGATAAGAAACGGTTCTTATAGTGTATAAACCAAAAGTGACACGTCGACTGTACCGGACAAGACTCCGGGTCCTCTTAGGAAGGTAGGGTACCCCTTTCCGAAAAAGAGTACCCTTCCCCGTCACGTGTCCGACGACAACACTTAATTTTTTCAACGGTCGGTATAGTCATTTGTTTTCTACAACACCGGTGCTTCGGTCGTTGGGACCTTCGGTGGGGGTCGACACGTGACCCCTAAGTCCCACTCTTTACGTCCTATGACTCGGATCTGGTAATTCTACGTATAATTTCCTTACTGAAGTCACTCGGGGCTAAAAACGTAGAGCGGTATGTGTCTTTTGGTGCTTTTGTGTAATTGAACTCTACAGGTCAAAAGAAATTAATTCATTAGAAAACTACCCCGAAGGGTCCACCGTGATCACCATTTCTTGGGAGGACAGTTACGTCCTCTGTTCTCTGCCCCCAAGCTAGGGACCCAACCGTTCTGGGGAACCTCTTCCCTTACCATTGGGTGAGGTCATAAGAACGAACCTTTTATGATACCTGTCTCCTCGGACCACCTGACGTCAAGTACCCTAACGCCTCAACCTGTGTTGACTTCGTTGAATCGTGTCATGTTAGAAAACTACAAGACTGATGGAGCAAAACAACGTTTTTGAGAGAATGGAGAAGCCTCGTTAGGAAGTCTCGATAGACTCTCCGACGGAAGACCCGAACTTAGGAGTCTTTCAGACGGTTCATTTTGTATTAAGAATTGAAAATCCAACACGTAAAAAAAAGACAACTGTGGCACAAGGAACTGTTTTCTTATCGAGACGAGTTAGAACGTACTTGAAAAGAAGAGAGGGTCCGTCTTTTTATACAAGGAAAAGTACATTAACAGGTGGGTGTAGACGATAGACGTTTCGTTAACACTCCAATGGTGTGTCTAGGTCGCCCGACTGTTCAGAAAGTCATTGTCTTTCGGGGGGTGTCTCGTTCGATACTTTACAGCGGTCTCAAGTCGACACCATTTAGTTTGACAAATGACTCCACGTCTCCTTCTCAAGGATTGACGGGGAGTGTAAGAAAGTTGAAGAAAGTGGTTTCGTAAGTGACTGAAGAGGCTCCCCCACACCCCCGGAAACACCCCCTCTATCGACGGACCCTGTCCGTCCTGTCCGGTACCACCGAACTTACTTTTTTGAGGGTCGTCGACCCACAGTGTCGTGGGAAACGATTATTTTATGTCACTTCCCTTCGTACAACAACAAGTCAGTGATTCATCCTAGACTGCGAGACGCTGGGGTACTTGACGTCGTACGGACCAAAGGAACAGACGGTGGCAGAGGGTCTCAAACGAGTTCACGTACAGGTAGCTCAACCACTACGGTATGTCGGTAGAGTAGGAGACGGTGGGAGAAGAGGAAAATAGAAGTTAGAAAGGGTCTTTCCTTCATATCATCGTGACTCAAGAGTTTTGAGACGACTATTATGTGCACCCTTGAGTTTCTCGGTTTGGGTCCACTTGACTACATTTCCCGATGACTTAGTAGTAATCTTCACCCTTTTTACGGGTCACAAACTCAAAAGTTCTTCCGTTCATCAGACGAATTGACACACACACAAACCTAAAAAACAAAAATACACTCGGTTACTGAACTGAGTGAAGTTTGTCGAGTCGACAAACCTCTGTGTATTCGTGTCAGGGTGTATTTTCTGATAAATTTTTGGAAATCCCTATCAATCCCTCAAACCCTACCTGTACGTGTGTGACGATGTAAATTTTGTCTATTGGTTCCTAGATGAAATCTTGTGTACCTTGCGACAAATTACAATGTACCGTTGGACTTACCCTACTCTCAAACTCCAGCTCACCTATACACAAATGTATACCGACACAACGGAACGACAGGTGGACTTTGATAGTGTTGAAACGATTAGTCGAATATGAGGTTATATTATTATTTTTCGAATTTTTTATTTTAAAGATTTCAGTTTAGTCTCCTAATACTTCTATTTGTTTGTTGGGGTTTCTTTTATAATCGTTTTATAAGAGGAATGAATCTTTTTAGTTCTAAGTCTTAAGAACCTCGACGACTCTGTCAAGTTCTTGTGAACCACGGTATCGTGAGTACTAAGTGAAGGAAGGAGTCCTATACTCTCATACTCTCCGACTGTAAAAGAAGGTAGTCGTAACCAACTTTTTCTCCTAGCCGCTTCAGGAGAGACCGACGTCTCCACGACTCATCGACTTACATTTACATCTTAAGACATTGAGACGTGTTTACTCTATCAGATATTAAACTAGGATCTTTGTTACTGTCCTTTATTGAGTAGTAGAGAAGAGGCCTCTTCTCAAAAGGAATTTTTAGGTACACTGACGTAGGAAGAAATTGGATTCGAAGACGACGGACCATTAAGGGATTGGTAGTCAGGAAGACCTTAGTGGAAAGGAAATTATTAGTTTATTGCACGGGTTCGGGGGTAGGGTGAGGAATGTCGGACCACAGGATTTCTACGGGATTATGTGGGAGGACTTCTCCCCTTAGGGGTCCGGTGAAGACGTAAGTGATGGCGACGACAGAGAGGGACGTCTCGGTTTACGCAGGAATGTAACGAGAACCGACAGACGACAGTATACATATACAAAGTTTATATTCTGTTAATCTAAAGACGACTTCGATCCTCCGTTGTCTCCCATTGACGTTGAGTCCCATAATCTGTAAGGGTAGGATTTTAAACAGTCGACGAAAGGGATGTATTTTACAGAAGAGCTTATTGAAAGAGAGGGTGGAGACGGACGGCGGTATGTCGAACCCAGGGAGAAAGAAAGTCCAATAGGGTTGGAAGGAAGGAAGTCCCCGATGATTCTGTGGTTATGGGTTCAGAGAACTATGTCCCAGATATTTTCATCCGAATCGAACAACGAGTTCCAATACTCTTTGCAACAAAACTCACAGAGAATAAGATCGAGAGTTTGGGACCGGTCTTAGAAAACAACTATACACTGAAGTAGATCGTCTTTTTTTATAAAGGGGTTTGAACGAGATGTTCTCGTTTAGTGTTTAATATAATGTTAAAGACAAATCACCCGTCTACATAAAGATAGAGACCTTTTTTAACCTTAATTTATACGTTCACTACTTCGTCTATTAGGTATAATAATCATATAAAAAGAATTCCTTATTAGATAGAAGTCTATAAATATAAAATCTGTTAAACCGGACAATCTTCCCAAGGTAGTAAGGTTAAATTTCACTCATTAACTTATTGACAAAATGCAAACACTATAATTCAATTTTAGATTCAAATATTGTTTCTTTGTGTACTTTTCTACAAGTTATAGTAGTAATAATCTCTTTGCGTTTACACTCCATAATGAAGTGTAAACCAGTCTTACCGGTAGTAGTTTTTTAGATGTTTGTTATTTACGACCTCTCCCACACCTTTTTTCCCTCGGGAGAACGTGACAACCACCCTTACATCTAACTATGTCGGTGATCCCTCTTCTCATACCTCTAATGAATTTTTTGGTACTTATTTTGATGGTACACGACACGACACGACACGACACGACTCAGCGAAGTCAGTACAGACTGAGAAACACTGGGGTACTTGACATCTGACGGTCCGAGGAGGTAGGTACCCTAAGAGGTCCGTTCTTATGACTTCTCCCAACGGTACGGGAGGAGGTCCCCTAGAAGGACAGGGTCCATAGGTTGGGAACAGAGGACGTAATGTGCGCCAAAGAAATAGTGACTCGGTGATGCCTTCGGGGATTTTGATGGTAGTCAAGTCAAGTCAAGTCAGCGAGTCAACGCAGACTGAGAAACGCTGGGGTACTTAGTGTCGTGCGGTCCGGAGGGACAGGTAGTGGTTGAGGGCCTCAAGTGAGTCTGAGTGTAGGTAGGTCAGTCACTACGGTATTCGGTAGAGTAGGAGCCAGCAGGGGAAGAGGAGGACGGGGGTTAGGGAGGGTCGTAGTCTCAGAAAAGGTTACTCAGTTGAGAAGCGTACTCCACCGGTTTCATGACCTCAGAGTCGAAGCCGTAGTAAGGTTCTTTAGGGTCCCGACTAGAGGAAGTCTTACCTGACCAACCTAGAGGAACGTCAGGTTCCCTGAGAGTTCTCAGAAGAGGTTGTGGTGTCAAGTTTTCGTAGTCAAGAAGCCACGAGTTGGAAGAAGTGTCAGGTTGAGAGCGTAGGTATGTACTGGTGTCCTTTTTGGTATCGGAACTGATCTGCCTGGAATCAGCCGTTTCATTACAGAGACGAAAACTTACACGATAGATCCAACCAGTATTGAAAAGAAGGTTCCTCATTCGCAGAAAATTAAAGTACCGACGTCAGTGGTAGACGTCACTAAAACCTCGGGGGGTTTTATTTCAGACCGTGACAAAGGTGACAAAGGGGTGGATAAAGGGTACTTCACTACCCTTACCTACGGTACTAGAATCAAAAGACTTACAACTCGAAATTACTGGGTCGTTAGGGTGATCACCGGTGTAAGGGATTCTTTTTGGTATTAAGTTTTTCTGTATGTATGGGGTCATAAGTGACGTCGTGATAAATGTTATTAGTCTTGTACCTTCGTTGGATTTACAGGTAGTTGTCAACTTACCTATTTCTACACTATGTATATATGTTACGTTATGAGAGTCAGTATTTTTCTTGTTTTAACCCAGTAATCATCAGTACATATACTTGGATCTTGGACAGTTTATCTCTCTTCATTTAGTCTTTCTCTTTTTGTTTATAACATATAATTACGTATATATACCTTAGATCTTTTTACCATGACTACTTGGATAAACGTCCCGTCCTTATCTCCACGTCCACTGAGAAACGCCGGGGTACCTGACATCGGGTGGTCCGAGGAGACGGGTACCTTAAAGGGTCCGCTCTCATGACCTCACCCAACGGTAAAGGAAGTCCCCTAGAAGGACTCGGTCCCCAGCCCTATGACGTAGAGGACGTAGAGGACGTGACCGGCGACCCAAGAAATGGTGATCCGAAAGGACCACCGAGTCTGTCATTTCTTAGACGTCATACCCTCCGGACCCAAGTCAGGAACCCAGTCCTTCTAGGGGGTCTCTTCCCTTACCGTTAGGTGAGGTTATAAGAACGGTCCTTTTAGGGTACCTGTCTCTTCGGACCACCCGACGTCAGACTCCCAGCGTTTCTCAGTCTGCGTTGACTTCACTGTCGGGTGGGTGTAAGGGTACACATTTTGTCTATCGTTCACCCTTCGACGACATATCGAGATCCTCCAGTCGAGCCACGAGACACTACTGGATGTCCCCACCCTACCACCCACCCTCTCTCCGAGTTCTCCCTCCCTTTATATACATATTCTTTCTTTCTTTCTTTCACTTCAGTGAGTCAGCACAGGCTGAAAATATGGATATCAGTTAAGTGTAACTACATGTCGTCTTTGTCTTTTTCGTAACATTTCGTTATATGAGGTTAATATTTGGTATGTTAATCTTGTTAATTCTCTTAAATACAAAGTAGAATAGATATTTAAATTGAATAAACTAAATATTCTTAGCGATCTAATTCCTCCAAAGAAATACCGCACTACCTTTATTAGATTCCAACTAATACTACCACCAACATGTCGAGACACCTATGTGACTTGATATGTGAAATTTAACATGTAAAGAACATGAGAAATTTACCCACTTGACATACCGTATACTGAATATAGATCATTTCGACAATTCTTTTCTTAGTAAACTGAACAACTCTTGCACTCAGGTAACATTATGATATTCACATGATATAAAAATCACATGATATAAAAATCATGTGATATTCACTTAAATCATGTGATTTAATCATGTCATTTAATCATGTGATTAAAGTCATAGTCTTAAAAAAGGGCCGAATATGTAGTCTCATAAATTTTGGTAATCTAATTTAATATTTTCGAAGGAATCCCGAAGGGACTACCGAGTCACCATTCCTTAGGTGAGAGGTTTGGTTCTTTGCACCCAAGTTAGGAACCCAACCCTTCCTCTGCCTTTACCGTTGGGTGAGGTCATAAGAACGGACCCTTTAGGGTACCTTGTTCCTCGGACGACGACGACGATTCAGTGAAGTCAGCACAGACTGAGACACGCTGGGGTATCTGCCGTCGGGTGGTCCGAGGGGGCGGGGACCTTAAGAGGTCCGTTCTTGTGATCTCACCCAACGGTGAAGGAAGAGGTTACGTACTTTGACTTTTCACTTTCACTTCCGCGAGTCAGTACAGGCTGAGAATCGATGGGGTACCTGACGTCGGGTGGTTCGAGGAGACAAGTACCCTAAAAGGTCCGTTCTCATGACCTCACCCCACGGTAACGGGAGAGACTATATATCAGGTGTCCCAACGTTTTCTCAATCTGTACTGAATCACTGACTTGTCGTTGTTTTCGAAGGAATTTTGAGTGACACTTTTAAACGGTTTATTTTATTCTCCTAAATATATAATATTAATTTCAAATTCCGTTTTCATCCAAAATTTTTAAATTAGAATTATTTAACTTATGATTATTTTTATCTTATAAAATACGTACGAATCCTGAAGGAATACCTCATTTCCCCTACTCTGAATATGTTTATCAATCAGTAATGTCATATTTAATCGTCAGAACTCTAGGGACTTACTACCTCATTGTTTTTAAGGATACTTTAACTCGAATTTTTTGGATCAATAAGACTTTAATCTCAATTGTGGAAATTGACCATGACCGAGACCAACCAATGTAAAATGTCTTACCTTCAACTGCTTCCCTGTCGAAATAGACAAAAGAAGTGACACTTTGTCTCTTTTTTTTGATGGGTGGAGGTTACTGACAACACTCGTAATTTATTTCATCAGGTCATTTACCGACTCAATAACCGTGTCTCTTCCACGACGTATTCAGAATGGACGACAATAATCGACCAGTCATAGTCTTGTAAGATCCATTTACGCGTTTCATCTGTAGACTACGAGACAACAATAAAAACCGGTCGATCACAGGTAAGAAGGAAAGGTTCAGAATTGAAGGAAAAACTCTTCAATAGGTAAAGACTTACACACCATAGAGACCACCTTGATGGATCCGCGAACAGAAGAACCCGACCGTCCATTAGGTTCAATCTGACTGACCTCGGGGTTCGTGTCGTAGACCCTATAAACTAAGAACTCACTTCACCACGTTCTTCCCTTTTGCGGAAGTGCCACGTCAAGGGTCAGTGTGTCACGTACCCCTCGGACCCCGGTGCGAACCAGTCGTTCCGGTTGTCTGCACTCGTCCTGTGTCGTGTCTCCTGTCGCTCCTGCTCGGTCCTGGACGGCGCGCGGAGACGTAGACAGGTAATGACGTAGACTGTTGGAGGGATCTCCAAGAAGAAACGAGTCGAAATTGAACCTTGCCATGTCTCTTCCCACAAGACTCTTTCTCTCGAGGATTATTTAGTTCAACTGTCGATATGCAAGGTCGCATCAAGAATTCCTTTATTTACCTCTACTCTATGTTCTTGTACAGTCACGCTCCGGACCGGGTGTCAACCACAAATGATTTTCGAGTAAATAAACAGTAGCACAACCATTTAGTTCACTGGATACGATTATAATAACTCTGAACTGTAGTAACAAATACTGGTAAAATTTGTACACTTTTCGACCGTGGGACTACAATCTCACTTATCGTAACGACCATGGGACATAGAGAAGTATACTTGTATAAACGTTTGACAAATATACTTACGTTACGGATTTAAACGAATTTACAGTTTTTGTCATTTATGTTCAACACATAAAGGACACTAATCTAAATAAAAGTGATCGGAACATAGAAATCGACATTCTTATTACTAGAAAAAGAGTAAAAGGATAGTTTACACACTAAACATAAACAATCTCATTCTGGAAAAATAATACGATACGAAGGAAGTAGGATTAAAAAAAGAAAGTCGAAAGGTCGTATCTGAAGTAATAAATAATTTGATCAGGTCAAATGACGGACACAAGAAGAACGGACTTGAAAAGAATGTTTCTCTCTATCGATTAATCGAGAATCTATTCTTAGAGGTATTTACATTAACATAGACTTCCCAAGATAATCCTTTGTCTTCCGTACGAATCGGTCCTAAATCCTCTCTTAAATAACTTCTTCGGTAAATGTCTCCACTTCCATCTCGATGTCCTTACTTTCTCTTTACAACTGCGTGGGTCCGTGGTCGGTGCTAACTTTCGATGATACTGACGGGACTTCCCTAATCCCTTCCTTTACCGGACCGTCTACGACCGTGGTTCGGTCTCTTCAACCGGTTGTCCTCGAATCCCTACTTCACAGGAGGCCTTGAAAGATGACTTCGTTTCGTCCTCACGTCTTTCATTACAGGTCGGAAAAGAGGACAAGTGACTAGAGGGCGGTCACGGAAGGGTAATCGATTCGGGGGAATCGTCACTCCCCTGTTACCCCACATCCACCATGTCAGGTGTCTCCCACCGAGGGAAGCCCCCGTCTCCAGAGTGTGTACACATTAATACACACACATTCGGAACCCAAAAGAAACCTTCCTTACTACGATTTCGACTTTGAGGTCATGAAACCGGTGGAGTACGTTTCTCAACTGAGTAACCTTTTCTGAAACTACGACCCTCCCTAACCCCCGTCCTCCTCTTCCCCTGCTGTCTCCTACTCTACCGACCTACCATAGTGCCTGAGCTACCTGCACTCAGACTCACTTGAGGCCCTCAACCACTACCTGTCCCTCCGGACCGCACGACGCTAAGTACCTCAGCGTTTCTCAGCTTGTGCCGACTCACTGACTTGACTTGACTTGACTTCGTGTTTCACCTAAGACACCTGTGGGAGCCCCGTCACAGAGTCTTTGGGGTCTTATCCCTCGTTCTCCATGAACCTGTCCGACTCCACTCCACGACAGGGGTTGTCCGACTTGTCCTTCGACCACCTTGACAGTGATATAGAATCGGTTCTATAAATTGGAGGAAGTTTGGGAAAATTTCGGACTCCTCCTTTATCGTTACGGACTGAATGTCTCAGTAACTTTCCTACTTCACTACCATGTTACATCTCAAGACTCACATGACCGACCGTACACACTCCGTGAAGTATTTACCAACTACGAAAATGTTACTCTGGACTTTCAGTCGTGACTATTGAAATTAAAAGGGGGAAAATAAATAGTTCAAGTCTGATACAAGTTTTTACTTCTGGACTGGATCCTGGACATGTGTGGGATATGAACAGTCGTAGGGGTAGGAAAACTTTGACGTCTTCTTTCGTCTTATGTTCTAACAATGACGGAACTTTTAATAGTGTATGAGGACGAACTAATATATTGGAAAGGAATGAGTGGTCCCTCTTCACGAGGGGGAAACGGACCGTTTCATTATTTCGGTGAGAAAGAAAGAAGAGGTAATTTTTTCTTTCTTTCTTTTGGACCTCTTATCTTCCCCTTTTTAGAAGGAGATTGAGTATGGTGGGTCTCTTTTAATGACACTTGTGAAACCATAATAGACATAAGTACACATAGTTTTGTGATAATATCAAAGATATAACGGTGTAGTGGATTAAAAAGTAGAACACAAGACAGTACTTGTAAAAATGTTTATTTATAATGAAGTGTGTTAATACAAATGACCGACGTATGATAAGACTCATTATTTGTCGTATTAATAAAATTTACTAATGAATATATCTGTACGTTATTAAGGGAGGATTGATCAAGAGACTAAAACCTGAAAATCCAATAGAGGTCAAAAGAATAAAATATCTGATAAGACTTGAGTCATCAAGTGCATTATTTACATGGATACAAACTGTAAAAAGTCCTATTTAAAATTCATTGACCCAACAAGACAGTCTCTCATATTTTTTTTTGGGTTGTTACAATTAAATGAAACTTTATTAATGGATTACAATTTTACGGAGAGTATACGTCACACAGAGTGATCATTGTCGAACATTCGAGATCCTTCTGTTCCTAAACCGAGACATCACAAGTATTAACATAGGATCCACGCATCTCGTCACATTTACTTTTTTTTTAACGAAAAGTCACTTCCTTTGTTTTGTTATGACACTCATGTATGATCATACTTGGTTCCAGTCACTCTACTAAAATTTTCTAAAGAGGATTGTTATGTTTTTATATAGTTCTTTTTTTTTCTTGTTCACAATAAATAAAAAATTTCCTCTGATGTTATAGAATTGATAAGGTCTTCTTCAGTAGACCTACTTTACTCCTAAAAAAATATTTCTACCTTTTTTACCTCACCGATAACCCATCCGTCGGTTGTTACAGACGACGTGTCGATTTTTGTATCGAAAAGATTCAGAACTTAATATGACTTGTACAATTCAAACGTCGTCACAAGAACTGACGACATAATCTTATATCGTCCTTTTAATAAAAACTTTCTTAATTCTAAACATCCGAAGATTTGTGAGTGTGCGCGTGTGTGTGTGTGTGTGCGTGTGTGTGTGTGTGTGAAGACCGGGTACTTTAAACACCTCTCAGGTCGACCCACAAATTCCCCATCTAAGACCCTTTGAAAACTAGAATTTTTCTCTAAGTCTCTTTTTTCCCAGAAAGGAAAACAGAAGAGAATACAGAGATTATGACATAAGTGAAGACTTTACTGGGTACCTCCCTGAGTCAGACTACTACTCCGACTACACGACTCTTCCGTTTTGTCTTCCTACCTTTCTCAATCCCAGGAACCTGTATTGAAACCCGACGATTGACATGGTCATAACTTAAGTAGGATAGAGTTCAGAAGGATAGTATACTTCTAGTCAGAAGGATAACAAAGTCTGGTAATTCTGTTCCGGAAGAGAAGGGTCTTTACCTTTCGTAAGATTAACATTTTATATAGCGTCCATAGTAAGGTTTATAAAACCTCATTCGGTACACACGTCATGTAAATGGCAGAAAACTATTAAGAATCTCGTACTCAAAATTACTGTTATCTCCATATATCGATATATAAATGGTATATGTCATATGTTAACCAATATTGTAAATATTTTACGAATATTATACCGTCCGTAATCGGAATCGAAACCCTTAGGTTCCCTTTCATTTTGTTCCGGGAAAGGGAGACCCTCCTTTTGTACTAATAAAGGATTATTAAAAATAAAAATCGTATACAGAGATCCTTACTTTTTTACTCGAAACAAATTACATCAAACGGAGAAAAAATTTCTAGAAATTACACTAGTATTTCTTTAATACGATAAAATTTTGGGATTTTCTCTTGATTCTTGTATACACATTCCGAGTTTCTGTTTAAGAATAAATACCCGAAACGATATATACACACACACACATAAAAGACTTGAAGACATGTGTTTAGGATGAAAACTTTTCAGGTTTCCTTCGTATAACAAAACCTAAGTATCGTGTAGGGTGATCTCTCCATTTAGACATATAATTACAGAATTATTTAAAAATCGTGTATAAAATACTCTTTCCACTTTATAATATTATAAAAACTGTCGATTAGTTATTCCATCCGTAAATCAAAATGATGAAAGACCCAATAATCCGACGACTCACTTTCGTTATATCGATCAATTCCCTCCATAGGTAAAGTATTTTCCGTACCTCTTATAATTAACCAGAAATTCTATATACGGTACAGGGATTGACGGAAGAGACTAAAGGAATCCAACTGTAAATTTTTTTAATTCAAGGTTTCAAGGGTCCATGGAAAGAGGAAGGGAATAACTAGAAGGAAATATAGACAGTGACTGATTCTAAATTTGTATTGTGTATTTAGTATGTATATTTCAATATTCCGATTTTCTGATTATATTGTTCCTTATTCTATTTGGACATTCTGGGACCAATTTTTGGAAAAATACACTCTCTCAACAAAAGGTCGCTGACCACGACATAATACTCAGATCAGGTACTTAAGTGTGGGGGAACGTAATCCGGGACTTCGTACGATATGGTTCTTGACTCAGAAATAAAGTAACGTCGTAAAGGTACGGAGGGTGGATCACCCTTTACAACCGTTGAGGTCCAGTGGTTAGGTTGATTGAGTGGTTATTATAAAATGTTCCAGAAAGTCCCGGGACCCCGAAGGGGTCGTCATTTCTTAGGCGGACGTTGGGTCCTCGAATAAGAAAGACAAAGATTAGTATAGTGTTTACTCAGATTCACCTTCTAAGAAGGGAAAGTCCAACGAAGACTATACAGGTTCTATCAGAGTCCTGAGTGACGTCAGTAACGTTAACCTTCAAGACAAGTTGACAAGACTCTATCCAATCACCTGGGATGGTCCTAGGTGACCCATGTATGTTATATCTCTGGTTCATCAAACACTTTCTATCAAATCCCCTATTTCTCTCTTCGACCTCTCGGTCAGGGACGAGAGTGACCCACTACACTTTCGAAGTGCACTCACGGTAAGACCCAAGTAAGGTATGCGAAAGGTTGGACGACAGACGGGGTCCTTCGACTGGCCATCCTTAAGGTAGGACACCAAGGACCGAGGACCTACCCCAGTCGATGACCCGACAGGACTATTCTTTAATCTCTTTCCCTCCTCTTTCTTCAGTCCCATACACACCGGGAGCACTGATACTTCTGTGGAATTCAACCGACGATGTCTTTCAGAGTCGAGGAGGGTACCTCCGAGGGACAAATGTCGAGAGAGAGGCCACAGGCGAAGGAGAGACAACAATGCCGTCCCTGTTGTAGTGAATCGATCGGACCTAAGGATCTGTCAGAGCACCAAAGAGATATATCACGGGTCTAGGTATATTGTTCAAGTGACGTTTGATAAGGTCACACACACAGACTGTAGTCACATCACGACCCTAGGACAACAGCATCCGAACACTCTATATGTACGTCTTTAAGTATTTCCCTAGTTAACATGTTTACTTGGTTACATTATTTTAAGATATTTTTCCTCGTTAAGTTCGATGGTAACCCACTGCCTCCTCAAAAGGAGCTTCTCCCCGGAAACATGCTCCACGTCTACCTTTACTTCGTAACTAGACAAAGAGTACTAGTACAAACTCGTATCCAGAGGTGGTCGGCACATGTAAAACTCTTTTCTCACCTTCTATTCCGTTCTACAATTTCTATCAATAGTCATCGTCGGTCCATGTAAATAGTTCACGGATGAAATTACACTCTTTAGACCACTATTCGTAAGGGAAAAATGTACATGTTTGAGAATAGAAGTGGTAAGGTATATAATGGACTTTCTACGATTTTTTGTGGAAAAACGAGGAAGTGATAAAAGATATTTAAACGAGAGACAAGGCTCCCCTATCTCTTACCTTTATTCAATATCGGGTAATCAAGAATTCGTCAGAGTGATGATCCGTTCACCACTTAAATAGTAGATACGGAGATTACGAGTAAACGATGTCAATCTTTTAGACAGACACCAACAGGTCATCTGGTTATTAGTACTAGTGTCTAGATAAGTCTATAAGTAGCCTTACGAATGTATTAAGTAAATCAGTCGTTTATACATGAGTCCCGGATGATACACGGTCTATGAGAAGACCCGACGTCCGTCTCTTCTCACTTGTTTGTTTTGCGAACGGTTGTACTTCGAGTGTAAATCCACCTCGTTCGGACTGTCATTCGTTTTGTTTTTCAGTTTACATATCTTACAATCACGGAAACTCTTTTTACAACGTCTCCCCTTCCTATCATGCACGACCTCCGATATGACCCACTAAAACCTGACTCATTAGTGCCTTTCCCACCACCTAAACATGACACTGAGTCGATCCTGAAAAGGAAAGGGACATACAAAGAACAATTATAAGTCTCCCCTCTTTACTTCGTCGATGGTACAACAAAAAATACGAACGTTCCAGGTACTCCACAATAACAAAACGAACTTCATAACTTATTTACACCGTTTTATCTTTTTTTAGTCTATCGTTTAGATCTGTTACGAGAACTCCTCAAAAGGACAGTAGTTATAACTAAACATTGGTGTCAGTCCCATATGAATTTTGTGTTGGTTAGTAAACCTAGAATGCCTGTGAAAGTAACTTTCTATTTACTATAAAAGAAATGAAAAACAAGTATACATACGGAGAGGAGGATCGGTTGGTCGAGGGTCTCTCTCCTTATATACAAAAAGAATAGAAGAAAAAGAATGGTTCGTACTACTTTCTTTCTCTTCAAATAACTTATTATTGATAGAAAGTAATTCACAAAGAAACTCAATTTACTAAACAGATAAAGACATCTCAAGAACCCTTATAAATTCTCAAGTTCATCCGTATCAAAAGTATACTAGTATCGTCAGTCTCTTATATAGTCATAGATCTCTAATCCACTTTTCAGACAGATAAATTTTTTATTTACAAAGATCAGTGTCTACCTATCATTGAGAAATTTTTCATAAAATACTAAAAAAAATCTAGTCTTATTCCCTCGTTTTCGTATCAA
The DNA here is from genome assembly GCA_006410555.1 of Capra ibex. Lineage (NCBI taxonomy): Eukaryota > Metazoa > Chordata > Mammalia > Artiodactyla > Bovidae > Capra > Capra ibex. The sequence continues at coordinate 1,384,742 of SJYO01041148.1, read as the reverse complement.
TCTCTACTTAAGTTTCTAATTTCCTCCTTACGATGAAACATATAAGAAATCCTTTCATTTTAAAATCTTACTGAATAAATATAGAAATTTGATAAAAATAGAACTATATCCTACTTCTTCACTTCAGCGAGTCAGCACAGGTTGAGAAACGCTGGGGTACCTAACATCGGATTGCCCCAGGAGGTAGGTACCCTAAAAGGTCCGTTCTCATGACCTCACCCAACGGTAAAGAAAGAGGTCCCATAGAAGGTCTGGGTCCCTAGCTTGGACCCAGAGGGTGTAACATCCGTCTACGATATGACAGATTCGGTGGTCCCTTCAGGACTATATCCTATCCTTTACACATATTCATAATGAACATCAAGACTGTAGAATAAAGGAATTGGGTTCTTTTAAAATTCTTCATATTTGTATCGATTTAACACAATAATTTTCAGGTTCCATGGATCTTCTTTCTCATTAATAACCTCTTCTCTAGGTTTATTATGTTTCATTTCTGTTTTTAATTTTACTCCCTGTGTAATAATATCTCAGTTTCTTTGTGTTTAGTACAACGGAAATAATTGCATCCATATGGATTGCACACACGATTCACGATTCAGTAAAGTCAGTACAGGCTGAGAAACAATGGGATACCTGACGTCGGGTGGTCCGAGGTGACAGGCACTCTAAGAGGTCCGTTCTTATGACCTCACCTAACGGTACGGGAGGAGGTCCCCTAGAAGGGCTGGGTCCCTAGTCGGACACAGAGAATACAGAGGATGTGACCTTCGGTCCAAGAAATGGTGATCGTGGTGTACCCTTCGGTCATAAAGAATATTCATGGCGTTACGGTACATGACTCTAACGATACCGGACTTGATACAGCGGGGGTTTAAACAACTTTGGGATTCAGAATTTCACTGACATAAACCTCTGTCCTCGGAAATTGTCTATTAATTCCAATTTACTCCAGTCTCCCCCCGTAAGGAATAGACTACCCTAACAATAAGAATATTTTCTTCTTCTATATGACCTCTCGAGAGATGGTACACTCCTATACACTTTTCGACCGACAGGGGTTCAGTTCTTCTCTCAGGAGTGGTCTTTGACTTGGGACGACCTTGGAAGTAGAATCTGAAAGTCGAAGATCTTGACACTCTTTTATTATAAGATAACGAATTCGGTGGGTCTTAGTCATGTAAAAAGACCGTCGGGTTCGTCTGATTCTGTCCCCACCACCAGATCAGCGATTCAGCACAGACTAAAAAACACTGGGGTACATGACATGGGGTGGTCCGAGGAGACAAGTACCCAAAAAGGTCCGTCCTTATGACCTCACCCAACGGTAAGGGAAGTGGTGCCCTAGAAGGATTGGGTTCTTAGCTTGGACCCAGAGGACTTAACGTCCGTCTAAGAAATGGTTCACTCAGTGGTCCCTTCGGACCCCTGTTATCAATTTTTACCTTTTCTATCACATGATGAAAATAATTATATACCTTTTTAGGGTCTCGGGAATACTACCTTATGTATGTATTACGGTCCATGTAAATCAAAGTAAATTAGAAGTTTTGTTTAAGAAACTCTTTCCCTATCACTAAGGGCATAATCATGTCGATCATTCACCTCCTCAGTTCGACGTATGAAGGAAGTAAACCATAGTTTTCTGTCCAAGAATCGATAAGTGAAATAAGTAAGAGGTTTTTCATGAACTCGAAAAAGATACGCCGTCCTTGATTCACCTACATCTGTACTAAGACCTGGACAAGGGATGGGATCCCCCTGCTCCTCGATCCTAGATGTGGTGCTACGAGAGATATAAACTATAAGATTTTCGGATCTGTCTGTGCCTCTCCTTTTTAGAGATTCCGACTCTGCCTTGTAGACCACCATTCTAAACTTCACTTTCCACTCTTATCTTTAATCTTCGTAAGAGTACTTAAGATCTCGTCACGAAGAGTTTTATATGGTCAGGATAGTTAGTGGATCCCTAGGACAGTTTTGTATCAAAGACTGAGTCCTCCATGACCCACCCCGGACTTTCAGTCGGACACACTGTTCGACGGTCGGTTATGTCTTGTAAGACACCTGGTGTAACCTTCATAGTTCTCTCTCTACGTAATGACTGACGTCGGGTCTTTCTTGGGTCGGTGACAAGAACGAACTTGTGTGTGTAAATCGAGCGATTACCCAATCCTTTGTCCCGGTGAAACCATTCTTTTGTACGTGACAAAATGAATTAATAAGGAATAACTTGTGACATAAAATTAATTTAGTCCTATATACCACGATGTATTGGGGTTCCCTAGTCAAACTGTATTAAAATTTAAAGTTTCCATTATATAAAAAATAAAAAGTAATCTCCGGACCCAAAACTGAAGAAATGAACTTTAGCGACGCTATAGGGATGCATCTCCCATATCTTTCTTTAATTTGTTTAAGGGATTTGCTTTCGTAAAATATAAATATATATATGTTGCTTCACAAAAATATACAAGATTTGTCAACCGGTACATTAATTGAAATAAAATCAATACCTTTGACTTCGAACGATGGAAACAAGAAAGAAAGAAAGAGAGAGGGTCCAAATAACTCCATATTAACTGATGAAGAAGAGAAAAATTGGTGGTGAAGGTTTCTGTGTAGTGTAAACTTGACTGGTAGTTCTTCTGAGAAAAAGACTAGGTACTTATCGATATGATAAAACCCTATTTTATGGTGGAAAATGTCGGTCCAAAAGTCTTCTGGCAAAGACACTACTAAACTCAGACTCCGCAGGTAAGGGGACATGTTATAAGAAAAAAAGTACTTAAATCTCAAAAGATTAACGATTACAAAGGTAAGTCCTTTCCGGACCTTTCTATATTTGTAAAATTTATTGGAAGATTTTAGTCGGGACTCGGGAAAGTAAATGCAATTTATGTCTATACAATAAATTTTATCAATATTCTTTATTTTCAGAAAGAATCAGAAAAAAACACTGTGGGTTAATTAGTGAACTATAAATACACCACCGAAAGAGGTTCAAAGGCTTATACTAGTTTGTGTCTTTATGACAGTGTTATAAGGATACTCTTTAAATCTACCTTTTCTTCTCTTTTAGTTGATAATGGAAGAGTGGGACTTTTGTACTTTTGTTTAGAATTTGACATTTGTCTTGTTTTGGAAAACATCTCCAATCCCTTTAAACTCAACTTCACTATTCTTTAAATAGTAAAGTCCCTTCTCTTAATGTGTCCTTTGTCGCCGCTAATCTGTCCTTCGTTGACGTCCAATAGGATCCTACACCGGTGGGTGCTCACGTCCTAAAAGGAAGGAAAGACCAGAATGACAGTGAGGGGATCTTGATTACCAATCGTGGTAATGCACGTATGAAAACGAGATTGAGACTTTACTGACGAATGGAGAAGGTGGGACGGGAGTGGAGGATCAGGTAGAGAAGAAGACGGTGTCTGAAGTTCTATCCAGTGTCTTCCGATCTCGGTGTTGACGTCTGGGTGGGGTAGAAGATTACGTCGATTTTGGGGAGGTTAGGGAGAAACCGATGGGGAATCCATTACGGTAAACGACATTAATTGGGGGTTAAAGGTCATCGAATTTTGATATGTCTAAAAAGTTTGTATGAGTCTTGATGTCTTTCATCATTTTACTCGAAGGTATTGATATATTCAATCACAAGTCTTTAAAAGTAAAAAAACCGGTCAGAACAAAATTAGATTGGGGTGTTGAGAACCAATGAAAACAATATAATACATATGTGTGAAAATTAAATCTTACCTACTGGTTGTTCCTAGATTACACATCGCGTCCTTCGAGACTAGTTATAAGACACTATTGGATTGACCCTTTTCTTAAACTTTTTCTTATCCATACACCTGTGCATAAAAACTGTTGCTTCCAGGTATATCAATACATACCTACACTCTCCACCTAATACTTCTTCCGACTCACGACTTCTTGACCATTGAAACTTGACACCACGACCTCTTCTGAGAACTCTCAAGGAACCTGTCGTTCCTCTACTTTAGTCAGCTAGGATTTCCTTTAGTCAGGACTTATAAGGAAGCTCCTGACCACGACTTCGACTTTGAGGTTATTAAACCGGTGGACTACACTTCCCGACTGAGTGACCTTTCCTGGGACTACGACCCTTCTATCTTCAGTTTTCTTCTTCTCCCACCGTCTCCGACTCTACCAATCTCTCGTAGTGGGTGAGTTACGTGTACTGAGACTCGTTTGAGCCCCTCTATCACTTCCTGTCCCTTCGGACCGTACGACATCAAGTACCCTAACGTTTCTCAGTTTGTACTAAATCCTGACTCGTCGTCGTTGTTGTTGACTTGGTGAATTGACATGTGAACTTTGATTGTGTTATAATATTTAGTTGATACCAAGTTATATCAGGTAGGATTTCCTTTAGTCAGGACTTATAAGTAGTCTTCCTGACTACGACTTCGATTTTGAGGTTATGAAACCGGTGGACTACGCTTCTTTACTGAGTAAACTTTTCTGGGACTACGACCCTTTCCGACTTCCACCCTCCTCTTCCCCGTCTGTGTCCTACTCTACCAACCTACCGTAGTGGTTGAGCTACCTGTACTCAAACTCATTTGAGGTCCTCAACCATTACCTGTCCCTCCGGACCATACGACGTCAGATACCCCAGTGTTTCTCAGTCTGTGTTGACTCGTTGACTTGACTTGACTTGACTTATCAAGTTAAATTTTTCATTTTTTTTTTTTTTTTTTTCTATGGTATCGTAAAGTTAACATTTATGAAATCGTATATTGATCTTCTTTATTCCCGTATATATGTGGGTGGGAGTTATGGTAACAGGATGCCTTATACGGATTGTTATTAAGAAATTATAGTGGATTTGTGAGTTAGGAACTTTAAAAGTGTTGATACTTTTTTCAGAAAAACATTAACTATGTAGTTTTAGTAATAGTAAATCGGCAATTGTAGAGAACCACCACCAAATCAGTGATTCAACACAGACTGACGACGCTGGGGTACTGACATCGAACGGTCCGAGGAAACAGGTACCCTCACCCAACGACAAAGGAAGAGGTCCCTAGAAGGGTTGGGTCCTCAGTTTGGGGTCAGAGGACGTAACGTCCGTCTAAGAAATGACTGACTCGATTGTAGAGAATTTAGAGAATTAGACATTGACAGGGGGATGTAATATATAATTGACTTCTTTAGTTTAGAACAAGAAATCTAACAGGATGTAAGATCTTAACTGATTAACAAAGGAAGAACACAACAAATTACACAAGGAGATGGGTAAGAACCTCTTCCCGTACCGTTGGGTGAGGTTATAAGAACGGACCTCTTAGGATACCTGTCTCCTCGGACCACCCGATGTCAGGTACCCCAACGTTTCTCAGTCTGTGCTGACTTCACCGAATCGTACGTACTTGGGTAAGGAAGTCAAGTCAAGACAAGTCAGGGAGTCAACACAGACTGGGAAAGGTTGGGATGCCTGACGTCATGTGTCGGAGGGACAGGTAGTGGTTGAGGACCTCAAATGAGTTTGAGTACAGGTAACTCAACCACTACGGTAGGTTGGTAGAGTAGGAGACAGCAGGGCAAGAGGAGGGTGGAAGTTAGAGGAGGGTGTAGTCCCAGAAAAGGTTACTCAGTCAAGAAACGTAGTCCGCCGGTTTCATAACCTCAAAGTCGAAGTCGTAGTCAGGAAGACTACTTATAAGTCCTGACTAAAGGAAATCCTACCTGACCAACCTAGAGGAACGTCAGGTTCTCTGAGAGTTCTCAGAAGAGGTTGTGGTGTCAAGTTTTCGTAGTTAAGAAGTCACGAGTCGAAAGAAATATCAGGTTGAGAATATGGGTATGTACTGATGATCTTTTTGGTATCGAAACTGATCTGTCTGGAAACAACCGTTTCGTTAGAAACGAAAAATTATTCGACAGATCCAACCAGTATTGAAAAGAAGATTCCTCGTTCGCAGAAAATTAAAGTACCGACGTCAGTGGTAGACGTCACTAAAACCTCGGGGGGTTTTCTTTCAGACAGTGACAAAGGTGACAAAGGGGTAGATAAACGGTACTTCACTACCCTGGTCTACGGTACTAGAAGTAAAAGACTTACAACTCAAAATTCGGTTGAAAAAGTGAAAGGAGAAAGTGAAAGTAGTTCTCCGAGAAACCAAGAAACGAAAGACGGTATTCTCACCATAGTAGACGGATAGACTCCAATAACTATAAAGAGGGTCGTTAGAATTAAGGTCGAACACGCAGTAGGTCGGGTCGCAAAGAGTACTCATGAGACGTATCTTCAATTTATTCGTCCCACTGTTATATATCGGAACTACATGAGGAAAGAACTAAACCTTGGTCAGATAACAAGGTACAGGTCGAGATTGACAACGAAGGACTGGACGTATATCCAAAGAGTTCTCCGTCCAGTTTACCAGACCATAAGGGTAGAGAAAGTCTTAAAAGGTGTCAAACAACACCAGGTGTGTCAGTTTCCGTAACCGGATCAGTTACTTCGTCTTCATCTACAAAAAGACTTTGAGAGAACGAAAAAACTACTAGGTCACCTACAACCGTTAAACTAGAGACCAAGGAGATGGAAAAGATTTAGGTCGAACTTGTAGACTTTTAAGTACCAAGTACATGACAACCACGGACTGAACCTCTTAAAACTCGTAATGAAATGATAGCACACTCTACTCATGTTAACACACCATCAAACTCGTAAGAAACCGTAACGGAAGGAAACCCTAACCTTACTTTTGACTGGAAAAAGTCAGGACACCGGTGACGACTGGAGAAGGATTAAAAAATATATAATCATCAATCTGGATGTACAAACTAAGTTAAGACCTAACCAAAATGTCCTCTTCTCCGATCTTATGAACTCTCCTAACGAAGGGCAAACACCATCGACTGGTGGTTCAACCGGGGACAACGGGGAGTGACAGAACATAAGTACAGGAGCATAGCAGTCAAGAGAGGGCTTGACTTATCTTGACTGAACATTTGGTTGCCATGTATGTCTTTACTATGATACACTATTTTTCGAAACATCTAAAAAGGAGAGAAAGAGAACCTAGTGAGTTAGACCCACGTCGATCTACAAGCCCGTCTAAGTGTGTGAGGTCACCGGGATCCCTCTTCCGGTGTACTACCTAACTCCGGAGAACGGTTATCAGTCCACTCACTTGGTAATACATTCACCTGGGAGGTCGGAGTCCGTCCTTGAGTTTACCAACAGTGGAATCGACTGCAGATCTGACGTTGGAGTTCTAAGGAACTCGATCTTGACGGGTCGATTTGGTGACAACTTAAACACTCGTCTCTTTGGTACACTTTCATATTTATAAACAAAATTCGGTGATTCGAAACCTTACTATACAATGTGTCATTATCTTCTTTTTCTAGTGATCACATAGTGTTTGACAAAAGACCTTTATGAAAATTACTACGATTCTAACTAGTTACCAAAGTCCACAACAGTCGGACTGGATATGTAATATGTCAAAAGGTACTGGTAAAGTGGATGACAACAATGATCGGTAACTACAAATGACTGATGTAAATAACAAAATAACCCCTAATATATATTAAAGAAGACAAAAATAACTCTAAGAATTTTTGAACCTTTAAAATACATTCGATTTAACTCTCGGTAAAATTTTCAAAATACAACCAAAATACAGAGGAAGTAACTAACCGGATTTACTTAATTTTTAATCACAATAGTTTGATCTTGTGACTTTAAATTTTACTGTTACACCAATTCCTCTCCCCTAGAAATACTACGATGTATTTGATTTACTACAATTTATTGATTAGACAAGACAAAAAGTTCCTACGTTGGCGGACGAAACCACAATTCGTCATTTACTCTATGCTCTAAGTCTCTTTTGTAACGAGTGACATCATCGGTCACTCACGACTATAAATGACCTACTTATCGGATTGTACTGATGGTCGCAAAAGACAAGGTAAGTCGAAATTTCTCAGAGGACCCGATTCACAAAACGTTTCATCGTTTGTAATGACGGACACATCAAAAATGACATTAGTAAATTTGTGCTAAAATACATTAGTGAAGACCAGATATTTTATCACGTTAAGGGTTTCGATATTCCAGTAGATTTTAATATCGATTTTAATATATGTTATTGACAGGTGTTAAAGTCTTTAATAAGGGTCGTTCGAGATCAATACTCTTACCTAAAGGGAGTGAGAAATTTTTCTAGTGGACAGTGTATAATATAAAAGATTTATTTATTTAGATAATATTACAAAATAAAGAATCCTAACCCTGATAAATTTACAGTCACAAAACGAAAATTACCAAAAGTTGGTGAAGAAGTCCCTTTCGAAAAGATATACCATTCTAAAATAAAGTGTAAAACACTTTTGTGTGAGAAAACCCCTGTCCTCAGTGTAAAATTTACAAGTAGAATCTTCATACATAAGAAATGAGTGTAATCGAAACTAGTCAATGGTGGCAGTAATCGAATGAAAATCCTAAACGGGAAGTAAGTCAATTCAAGACAAAGGGTTTGTAAATGACTTATAAAAGATCTCCGTTTCGAAATACGAATATTCTATATTCAACCATCTCAATGTTCACGTTTTCTCACTTCTATGTCACGGGTCACAAGTAAGTTTTACCAGTCAGTAGTTTTACTCTAGAAGGTACCAGACCTCTCAGTTTTAACCACCCTTTTAACGTTTAAAATTAAATTTTTAATACTCTTTTAAATCCTCTTTCCTAATAATAAAGAGTTAACGAAGTGTCTCCTTTATTAATACTTATTCGGAGCCTTTTCCTTTTCAATCTATCGTTTCTTACTTCTCCACTTCCCCTATAAGGTCCATCATCTTTAAATCTTCTAGTTCCATATCTCCATTCGTTAGGTCTAATCGACTAACCACTCCGACCTCGTTTCAAACACACCTCTTAAGAACACCCTCTATTTCAACCTTTCTTGTATCTGACTGAATTTCTCTTGGTGTTAGTCGTAGAGTGATCCATAGCTTCACAACCCGAACTATAAAATGTACAAACATATACGAATATGTTGATTCACTAAGACGAATAAAATTTTTTATATTTGTTATGAGTATTACAGAGAATGATTGTACAGTGTGGTCATGATAGTATCACCTGTGTTCCGACGAGTCACATGCGAATGTGGGATAGATCATAGAAGAAACCCTTTGGTGAAGGAAGACGGGTTGTAATAAACATATCTTTCCTGGTAAAGATGAAGAGGATAAGGCAATATAAGACCCTCTATTGGTGTCCTACTTCGGTTTTGTACATTCTCCTGTCTTGACTATAAACCTCTACTTGACTCGAATATCTTGTAACGCAAATCAGGAACCTCGTTCAATAAGGACTTCGATCTTATCAGGAACTCGGACGTCTACTTACTCGGTTGTTTAATAAAAATTAATACAAACTCAACCTAAAAGGTAGTAAACGTTACCGTTATCAGGATACACAGGAATAATAGTTATTGAACGAGGACTTCGATAAAACTACCCATTGTCTCTGGTCAGTGAGACAGTGGGTCACTTAAAATGTAGAAACATACTAATATTCGAAGGAGTTGGGAAGAACCTTACAAAAGTAAGTGAAACAACTACTTCGACTCAAAGATTAAAGGAAAGACAAAATAGGTAGAAAAGTCACCTGTAACACAGTTAAGAGGAGAAAATGACTTTGAAGTTAATCTTGTGTTCTACCAGTTGATTCTGTCGAGTAACTCACTATTCAAGTACAAACGGGGGGATAAACTCGTTATAATATTTTAAGTTTTCGACACAAATATTAAAATTGTTTATCGTGGTACACTGTGTAATATAACGTGGACGGTGGAGAAGTCTAAGGATCGGTTTCAAAACCCCCATAGTGTTTTTAACTTTCCACACTCAGTTTCCGATGAACCAAGAAACAAAGGATTACAACAGGTACCAAGGTAACTTAGACAGAAACCTGACCATCCGGTGTCTCAACGAGACCCTAGATTTTACCGTGAGTGACAAAAGTGAGTCCTCTTCTCCTCAAGGAAATTTAGTATGTGTATGACACCCAAAATTTTTGTAGTCTACTAGGAGTTGTTTGTTCCTCCTTGCTTCCCTTTAATAAAAAGTTGGTTGACAATGAAATGAAACCTGTAAAACCCCCTTCTAAATGATACTTTAAATGAAAACTTTGTCAATTCACTAGAGTAGAAACAGACTTTTTGAATTGAATAGACCACGATATTACTAGCCACCCACACACACGTACGGTTCAACGAAGTCAGCACAAACTGAGAGACGCTGGGATACCTGACATCGGGCGGTCCGAGGAGACAGGTACCCTAAGAGGTCCGTTCTTATGACCTCACCCAACGGTAAAGGAAGAGGTCCCCTAGAAGGTTTGGGTCCCTGACTTGGGAACAGAGAATACAGAGGACTTAACCATCCGTCCAAGAAATGGAGATTGCGGTGGGCCCTTCGGTATTACTAGTCATTTCTCATAATTTGTTCGACTAATTTTGTCGAAATAACATTTTGGATTAGTGATATTAATAGAGGTCCTATTGATAAAAGTGATGGTAATTAAATTTTCTCGTAAATACCTGGGTCACATTTTACTATGAATTTGTATCTTTTAATTTAGATATTTCGTAGAAGTTTATCCAATTTTTTTTCCGGATCCGTAAGTATTTTTACAAATTATCGAATGAAACCAACGAGAGAATACATGATAATTGGTAATTTTATCAGTAGTAAATTTTCTTTACTATACAAATCTAAATTTATACAACTGGAACTTCATTATGAAGTTCATTCTGAAAAAACCTCTTTTTTCTCTACACCGGTCGTCACAGTGGTGACTCTCACCACTGTCCCTCTTCCCGTGTGAGCTAAACCGTGTTCTTGCGAACTCTAAGGGCTCTCCCGTCTTAGTCCCTCGTCGTTTCTTTATTCACTACCTCAGGTTTCCTCTTTTATCGTCTACTTTAAAACAGTCACCTCCACAAACTCTTAAAAGTGTCGTACATTACGGTCCCGGTCCATTAACTTGTAAAACCTAGTGAACCTTTCTAATAAATTAATGAGATCGGAATTAAAAGAATAAGGTTAATAGAAAGTGACTCCTTGTTTGGTCGAGGTTTTCATCGTCAAATTTTGTTATTAAATAAAACGAGTGTTTATACGTTGAATTCCTCCCCCAGACATAATCAAAAGATACTGACGACATTGTTTAATGGTGTTTAAATCCCCGAATTTTGTTGTGTTTATATGATAGAGTGTCAAGACTTCCAATCTTTACGTTGTGTCAATTGGTGATTCGATTTTAGTTCACAACGTTCCAATATGTGGGAGGACCTTAGGGATCCTCCCTTAACCAAACAGAAAAAATCGAAGATCTCCCATAGACGGAAGGAACCAAGTACCTAGGAAGGAGGTAGAAGTTTCGGTCGTTGTCGTTCAGTTCAGTAAGAAGGTGACTTAGTGACACTGGAAGAGGACGAAGAGAGAAAGTTCCTAGGAACACTAACGTAACCTGGATGGGGTCTATTAGGTCTTACTTAGAGAGATGAATTCCAATCGACTATTCGTTAGACTTAAGGTAGACGTTGGAACTAAGGGGAAACGGTACATTCTGATGGACGAGTGTTCAAGACTTTAAGTCCTTCATTTAGGACAAGGTAGTAAAACGGATCATGTCCACGTTACCTCTACTACCGAGTAGAGACGAGGTCTGTCGTAATCAACCCGACCAACCTGACCCAGACCTTCTAGACGAAGGACTGTGAAGTGAGTACTCATTTGTACTCGACCGTCCAACCACGACTGAAAGATGTCCCTCGAGTCAAGGAGAGGTACTCCCGCAGAGACACCTCGATGTGACCGAAGGAGTGTTATTACTACAGACCGAAAATTCCTGATAGTAAGGTTTCCTGTCCTTTATCTTTGAGGACAGAGAATTCTGAACCTGGACCTTTAGCTGTCACAGTTAAAGTAGAATAAATCAACCGGGTTCATCAGTCTCACAGGTAGATCTAAGTTCCCCTTCCCCGTCTCTGGGGGTTCAGAGTCACTGACTTTGTAGTTTCTTATACTGTTGAAATTAAGAGGTATAAGGAGTGACCCTTTTACCCCTATTAGAAATGAATGTCATAGCGACATTCTTATTCTTTACCCCGTACATTCAGCCGATTCCTGTAAGGATGATATACAGATTGTTACTTACTTTTCCTTCTGAGAGTTACAGACAACTTATAAACCTATACATACTTATCTATTTGCTACTGTGGGGTGAGGTCATGAGAACCGACCTTTTAGGGTACCTGTCTCCTCGGACCATCCGACGTCAGGTACCCCAGCGATTCTCAGTCTGTACTGACTTGTTGAAGTGAAAGTGAAAAGTGAAAGTACGTGACCTCTTCCTTTACCGTTGGGCGAGGTCACAGGAACGGACCTCTTAGGGTCCCTACCCCCTCGGACTACCCGACGGTAGATACCCCAGCGTGTCTCAGTCTGTACTGTCTTCGCTGAATCGTCATCGCCGTAGTCACGAATTATAAACCTCCATCCTTTTCTCACAATTTTCTAGTGAAAGGAAGATGGGTCTTTTACATATACACGTGAATACATGTGAGAAACCAACTGATAAAGTTCCCCAAACGTCTGATCAATTTCTCGGAATCGTGATTGTGTGTGTCATTGTCCTCTGACTTTATGACGCCCCGTCAACACGTAGACGACACCCCGCATGAACCCAAATAAAGGAAAAATCTAGACCCCAGTCCCTCTCAAAAGTATAGACGAAGGTTCTATCGGACGAAACGAAAAAAACATTTTAGCCTCTATACCCCTTTTCTACAAGGTGATTGCGATAATTTACACGAAGCAGACAACAAAGTAAAAGAGGCGAGTTTATTTCCTTTACGACAATCTATTGCTAGTAGAAATTCTTTTCTTCCCTGACTTACAAAAGTAAAAGGAATTTCGAAAATTAGAGAGTAATATGAAAAAGGAAAAAATGAAACCAAGTCACATATATACTCATTAATATGAAAATACATTGATTAGTAATTAACAAAGTCACCGTAAAAATTTAAAATTGATTTTCGGAATAAAAAGGGATTACTAGTTTCAGTATCTATGGGGACTCTTACATTTGTTAAGAGTATTTTATTTTCCCCTTTTAAAAATATTGTACCTTCCTATTGGTAATGATTATCAGATCTTCTACAGGAAGGTCTGAATAATGGTACAAATATATGTGTATTTTGTTTTTATCTGGTCGTAACATCTATGATACGTCGACAAAAGAAAGAAGGGATTTATATAATCCGTGTAGAAAGATACGATTACGAACAAATAGATTCGCGAATAAATTAGAAAAAAATGACTCCATATCAACTACATATTAATACCGTATTCAAGTCCATATATTATATCACTAAGTATTAAAATTTCCAATACGAGGTAAATACTAGTAAAATTCTATAACGGACATAGGGGACACGACATGTTATGTAGGAACATCAAATAAATAAAATATGCATCATTAAAGAGGGAGAATTAACGGTTAAGGCCAGAACGGAGAGAGAAGAAAAAGGGGGTGACCATTGGTGAGCAAACAAGAGATATTGACACTTATACAAAGAAAAACAAAATGACCGAACAAAATAAAAAATCTAAGTTGTATATTTACTGGAGTGTATCATAAACAGTGACAGACTGAATAGAGTGATTCGTATTATGGGAGGTTCAGATACGTACAACGATGTTTACCGTTTTAAAGTGAGGTAAAATACCGACTCATCATAAGGTAATCGATATATATAGTGTAGAAGAAATAGATAAGTAGACAACTACCTGTGAATCCAATGAAGACAGAGAACCGTTGACATTTGTTACGACGGTACCTGTAACCACATGTACATAGAAAAGTTTACTTACAGAAGTAAAAGAAACCTATATATGCGTCTTCACCTTAAAAACTTAGTACGTTATCAAGTTAAAAATCAAATACCTCCTTAGGGTGAAGGTGTCACCAACGTAGTTAAATATAAGGGTCTTTGCTGTATCTTTCCAAGGGAAATCAGGTGTAAGAGTGGTTGTAAAAGTAAACAACAGAAAAAGTACTATCCGTAAGACCGTCCACCAAAACTAAACGTAAAGAAAATACTAATTTCTAAGACTCGTAGAAAAGAACATTCGGAAGAAACCTTTTTACAGTCAAGTCCAGAAGACTGGTAAAAAATTGATCCAAAAACAAAGAAACTACATCCCGACATACTCGACAAATACATAAAACCTTTAATTGGGGAACCGTCAGAGTAGTAAACGTTTACAAAAAGGGTAAGTCAAGAGGGAGTGTATAAATTCACCAACCTACTATAAGACAATACACTTGCATAGTCTTAGACAAAATGGTTTTTTATTTTGGGAATTAATCTTCTAAACCCGTCCTCCCCCGACACTATATAATGACTTGTGTAAATATTCTCTCTAATAAAAAACAGAGAAGAAGGGAGAGGAGGAGAGGTCGAATAGGAGTGCGATCGAAGTGCCCTTCTGAAGTGATCCTTTACACGGAAGTACTAACGGGGCACAGTAAACAAAAGTACGACGGTGTCAGACGTCCCCAAAAGACGACTTTTTCGAGACTCTGAAATCTCTGGACCCTAGCTTATATTTAGGTTATGAGTCACATATTGAGACCCGTTAAAGATATTAAAAGACCTAAGGAAATATACGTTTCCTCCATTCACGTAATCTACCAGGGACTCCGAGACTCAGTAGAGATGAACTCAAAGAACTTTGATGGTGCATAATTCGTGACGTGCCTGAAAGGTCTAACGGAAGTATGATTAAGGTTTTCCATCTATTACCTTAGGCAAAAAGTGTCTCAACTCCCTCTGTCTTACACTCTTGGACTTCCATTCTTCTCTCAGACCGTAATAATAGACTCTCTCGTTTTCTCAACCTCTTGGACTCGAGAATCTTCGTCGAAATGGATGTAACTTTGGGACCTCAAGCACTCATGAATGGTTAAATATCAGGTCAAAGTTTTATAAGAGAGTCAAGACGAGTGGGTTTGATACACCCATCCAATTTTTTCCATAAAAATAAGAGTAAAAGTTTTCACTATTTGTCTCTTCACTAAACACGTTCTAATATCTTTCTCCTTCACCAGAATCTTAATTAACGACCACTCTTTTAGTGTTTCGGTCCGAAAGTCTAGATTAATACCACTAGTAAACGTATTAGGTATAAAGTAATGAAGGACTGGGTCCCTGACTTGACTTCAAAGGACGAGAAGTCTTACTAAGAAAGACAGACTCGGTAGTCCCTTCGTCTGACGTAATGAATTTGACTGATACGATTAAGGGGTCAATGATATCTTTTTTCCTGGGACTCACCGACTCCCCGCCCCGTCCTCGTACTAACTGTAGAAACGGAGTAATACGGGATCGGGGTGGGCTTGTGACACTCCCAGTGGTTGTGGTCCTTCTAGACCTGAAGTCTTGTACAATAACTGGTGAATGCCTTTTGACAATATTGTCGACGTTACGTCTTTATAGGTTTGCGATGCTTGGGTTCACACCAACCTCAACTATATAACCTGTCTGTGTATCTAGGGAGACCTTTCGACGTATGGTGTCTGAAGAGTCGTGTCTCATCCCTGACAGAAGGTGACACTTTAGTTAATAACCGAAGTCAAGTCATTGAGTCAGGACAGACTGAGAAACGCTGGGGTACTTAGCGTCGTACGGTCCAGAGGGACAGGCAGTGGTTGAGGGCCTCAAGTGAGTCTGAGTGCAGGTAACTCAGTCACTACGGTAGGTCGGTAGAGTAGGAGACAGTAGGGGAAGAGGAGGACGGGGGTTAGGGAGGGTCGTAGTCTCAGAAAAGGTTACTGAGTTGAGAAGCGTAGTCCACCGGCTTCATGACCTCAAAGTCGAAATCGTAGTAAGGAAGGTTTCTTTAGGGTCCCGACTAGAGGAAGTCTTACCTGACCAACCTAGAGGAACGTCAGGTTCCCTGAGAGTTCTCAGAAGAGGTTGTGGTGTCAAGTTTTCGTAGTTAAGAAGCCGCGAGTCGGAAGAAGTGTCAGGTTGAGAGTGTAGGTATATACTGATTACCTTTTTGGTATGGGAACTGATCTGTCTGGAAATAACCGATTCATTACAGAGACGAAAACAAAAAACAAAACAAAACAAAATTTATTAAAATCTTAGAAATTAAGAATGTACGTAAGGGTTTGTACTTGGGGGGGAGGGTGGAGGGAGGGGTATTGTAGAACAGAGACGAAAACTTATACGATAGATCCAACCAGTATTGAAAAGAAGGTTCCTCATTCGCAGAAAAGTAAAGTACCGGCGTCAGTGGTAGACGTCACTAAAACCTCCGGGGGTTTTATTTCAGACTGTGACAAAGGTGACAAAGGGGTAGATAAAGGGTACTTCACTACCCTGACCTACGGTACTAGAAGCAAAAGACTTACATTTCTCCGAAAAATCAAGGAGAAGTGAAAGACGGTATTCCCACCACAGTAGACGTATAGACTCCAATAACTATAAAGAGGGCCGTTAGAACTACGATCGAACACAAAGAAGGTCGGGTCGTAAAGAGTACTACATGAGACGTATCTTCAATTTATTCATCCCACTGTTATATGTCGGAACTACATGAGGAAAAGGATAAACCTTGGTCAGACAAAAAGGTACAGGTCAACATTGACAACGAAGGACTGGACACATGTCTAAAGAGTTCTCCGTCCAGTCCACCAGACCATAAGGGTAGAGAAAGTCTTAAAAGGTGTCAAATAACACTAGGTGTGTCAGTTTTCGAAACCGTATCAGTTATTTCGTCTTTATCTACAAAAAGACCTTGAGAGAACGAAAAAGGTACTGGACGTCTACAACCGTTAAACTAGAGAATCCTTCTTGGTTTTGTATACACATTCTTATAAGACATCACCCAAAGCATCTCTGTTGGTACCTTAAATTTATACTTACGAAGTAAATGTTTATACCAAAGTCATCTGTTCTGTGAATATATCTTTGGTGTAGGAGTTCTGGGTCTCTCGTGATAAAACTGAGTTCTTCGGTATTAATGCCACTTTCTTCAGCCAGACCCGTTAACGGAGCTTCCCAACTACCGTTCCTGGTATAACAGTTTACGATTATTTCCGACTCTTCGGTACCGAATCCATATTTAATTTACGACTTTACCTCCTTAACTGCCGAAACCGTTCTTCTTCGTTTACCTGTGGTTACCCTTGTCGTCATAAACACTTCTTCACCATTACTTTCAACTATATGTTGTACGTCAAGGGGTCCAGAGATGTTAGTCGTAATATAAATAAACAATAAATTTTGTATGTTGAGATACAATCCATCCTAAGAAAAAAATTATTCGACTTCTTTTCCAGATACTGAACTAGTTTTGTTTCTCCATGTCTCAAAGATTTATTTTCCCTGGTCGACTTTAATCACAACAGACTTTAATTCTGCGAACGAGGAGACTTCTTTTGATACTGTTTGAATCTGTCGTATAATTTTTCTTTTCTGTAATAAAACGACGTTTTCAGGCATATCAATTTCGATACCAAAAAGGTCATCAGTACATGCCTACACTCTCAATCTGGTGTTTCTTTCGACTCGTGACTTCTTCACTACGAAAACTTGACACCACAACCTCTTCCGAGAACTCTTAGGGAACCTGACGTTCCTCTAGTTTGGTCAGGTAGGATTTCCTTTAGTCAGGACTTATAAGTAACCTTCCTGACTACGACTTCGAGGTTATGAAACCGGTGGACTACGTTTCTTGACTGAGTAACCTTTTCTGGGACTACGACCTGTTCTAACTTCCGTCCTCCTCTTCCCCTACTGTCTCCTACTCTACCAACCTACCGTAGTGACTGGGTTACCTCTACTCAAACTCGTTCGAAACCCTCAATCACTTCCTATCTCCTCGGACCGTACAACGTCAGGTATCCCAACGTTTCTCAATCTGTACTGACTCGTTGAGTTGACTTGACTTGACTTAACTGACCAAAACTCCTAAAGTCATAATTACACTTTTAAGTAGTTAACAACTTTTTATATGAACCTTTAACTATAACCGACTAATTTGGAGGAATTCCATCTTAGAATTTCGAAAAGTACGTAACCTTGAGATGTACCGAAACATGGTTACAGTCTTGGTTCGTCTAGGTGGAGATGTATGTGTGGTGACGGGACGACGTCATTTACATCTCTTGAATGTTCGTCCTTGAGTGAAAATTCCTCTTTAACATAAAATTTTTCTGTAATTGACATATTTTCTTGAACGACACGATATTTGGTGGTAATTTTTAGTATCGTAAAATTAAAGTGTGAGTATATTGTAAAGATCTCATTTTCAATAGTGTTTTACTTGTCGAGGTTTCTTTCATGTAAAATAATAAACAATTTCTCATGACATAACTAAACGGTTCAAGACATTGAATCACTTCCATAATAGAAGGAACCTAAACATGAAATACTGAATCATACGACATAACACCTGACTAATACAATTGACTTTTCTACTTCAGTAATAGCCTTAAAACGTCGTGAGATTGAATTTGTCTTCTTGTCGATAAGTGTAGAAAATCGTAAAGGTACACAGTCTTAGTACCAAGACATTAACCATTTCGTACTATACAGTCCAATAAAAGTATATTAATAAAAACTTCATTAATGTTGGTGTTGTGTAGAAACAATACACTTCTCGACATGTAGTATTACTACGGAACTAGACTTCGTATTCAGGTTTCCTGAATTACAAAAATTATTATGAAACAGTGACGTCCCCTACCCCCAACACCTCTTTTGTTTTGTTTATTATCCCACTTTTTTTCGTAACTGGATTTGATTGGTGATACACTTAACGAATCGTCGAAATAAATACCTTTAGGAACTAAACCTACGGTCTCCCGTCGACGACTTTTGTTAGGTCATATATATAACATAACAGACAAGTAAAGGTTCCGTTGGGTAAGTTATAGTGTCATTAGGTTCAGATACGGAGTTGGTCATTACGACTTTTTCGACTTCAACTTACCAAGATACTTCTGGATGTTCTGGAAAATCTTTATTGTGGGGTTTTCTACAGGAAAAATAATATCCCCTGACCTTACGTTTTCATCCTTCAGTTCTTTGTGGACCCCATTGTCCGTTTAAACCGGAACCTTATGTCTTACTTCGTCCCGTTTCCGATTATCTCAAAACGGTTCTCTTACGTGACCAGGATCGTTTGTGGGAGAAGGTCGTTGTGTTCTCTTCTGAGATGTGTACCTATAGTGGTCTACCAGTTGTGACTTTAGTCTAACTAATATAAGAAACGTCGTTTTCTACCCCTTCGAGATATGTCAGTCGTTTTTGTTCTGCTCCCCGACTGACACCGAGTCTAGTATTTGAGGAATAACGGTTTAAGTCTGAATTTAACTTCTTTCATCCCTTTTTGGTGATCCGGTAAATCCATACTGGATTTAGTTTATGGAATACTAATATGTCACCTTCACTCTTTATCCCGGATCTAGACTATCTCACGGACTACTTGATACCTACCTCCAAGCACTGTAACATGTCCTCTGTCCATAGTTCTGGTAGGGGTACCTTTTCTTTACGTTTTATCTTTTAACCGACAGACCCCTCCGGAATGTTTATCGACACTTTTCTTCTCTTCACTTTTACTTTTCGTTTCCTCTTTCCTTTCTATATCCGTAGACTTACTTCTCAAGGTTTCTTATGGTTCCTCTCTATTCTTTCGGTAGGAGTCGCTAGTTACGTTTCTTTATCTCCGTTTGTTGTCTTACCCTTTCTGATCTCTAGAGTAGTTCTTTTAATCTCTATGGTTCCCTTGTAAAGTACATTTCTACCCGAGTTATTTCCTGTCTTTACCAGACCTGGATTGTCTTCGTCTTCTATAATTCTTCTCCACCGTTCTTATGTACCTTCTTGACATGTTTTTTCTAAAAGTATTGGTTCTATTAGTGCTACCACACCAGTGAGTGGATCTCGGTCTGGAGAACCTTACACTTCAGTTCACCCGGAATCTTTCGTAGTGATACTTGTTTCGATCACCTCCACTACCTTAAGGTCCACTCGATAAAGTTTAGGACTTTTTACTACGACACTTTCACGACACGAGTTATACGGTCGATTAAACCTTTTGACTCGTCACCGATGTCTTGACCTTTCCAGTCAAAAGTAAGTTAGGGTTTCTTACCGTTACGGTTTCTTACGAGTTTGATGGTGTGTTAACATGAGGAGAGTGTGTTATCATTTCATTAAGAGTTTTAAGAGGTTCGGTCCGAAGTCGTTATACACTTGGCACTTGAAGGACTACAAGTTCGAACAAAATCTTTTCCGTCTCCTTGGTCTCTAGTTTAACGGTTGTAGGCGACCTAGTACCTTTTTCGTTCTCTCAAGGTCTTTTTTTGTAGATAAAGACGAAATAACTGATACGGTTTCGGAAACTGACACACCTAGTGTTATTTGACACCTTTTAAGACTTTCTCTACCCTTATGGTCTGGTGGACTGGACAGAGACCTATTTAGACATACGTCCAGTCCTTCGTTGTCAATCTTGACCTGTACCTTGTTGTCTGACCAAGGTTTGTCCTTTTCCTCATGTAGTTCCGACATATAACAGTGGGACGAATAAATTGAAGATACGTCTCGTGTAGTACTCTTTGTGACCCGACCTCCTTCGTGTCCGACCTTAGTTCTAACGGTCCTCTTTATAGTTATTGGAGTCTATACGTCTACTGTGGTGGGAATACCGTCTTTCACTTCTCCTTGATTTTTCGGAGAACTACTTTCCCTTTCTCCTCTCACTTTTCCAACCGAATTTCGAGTTGTAAGTCTTTTGCTTCTAGTACCGTAGGTAAGGGTAGTGAAGTACCCTTTATCTACCCCTTTGTCACCTTTGTCACAGTCTGAAATAAAAAACCCCGAGGTTTTAGTGACGTCTACCACTAACGTCGGTACTTTAATTTTCTTCGGACGAGGAACCTTCCTTTCAATACTGGTTCGACCTATCGTATAAGTTTTCGTCTCTGTAATGAAACGGTTGTTTCAAGGTAAATCAGTTCCGATACCAAAAAGGACACCAGTACATACATGCACTCTCAACCTGACACTTCTTTCGACTCACGACTTCTTAACTACGAAAACTTGACACCACAACCTCTTCTGAGAACTCTCAGGAAACCTGACGTTCCTCTAAGTTGGTCAGGTAACATTTCCTCTAGTCAGGACCCACAAGAAACCTTCCTCACTACGACTTCGACTTTGAGGTTATGAAACTGGTGAACTATACTTCTCAACTGAGTAACCTTTTCTGAGACTACGACCCTCCCTAACCCCCGTCTTCCTCTTCCCCTACTGTCTCCTACTCTACCGACCTACCGTAGTGGCTGAGCTACCTGTACTCAAACTCACTTGAGACCCTCAAACACTACCTGTCCCTCCAGACCGTACGATGTTAAGTACCCCAACGTTTCTCATTCTGTGCTGACTCGTTGACTCGACTTGACTTCACTATAAAAGATAAAACATAGACCGAGGCTACCGAGACTACCGTTTCTTAGGTGGAGTTAAGTCCTCTGGACTCAAACTAGGTACCAAACCCTTCTAGGGGACTTCCTCCCGTGACGTTGGGTGAGGTAATAAGAACGGACCTCTTAGGACACCTGTCTCCTCGGACCGTCCGATGTCAGGTACCCCAATGTTTCTCAACACGTATTGACTCTATGATTCGTTTCGTGTCGTGTCGTCCGTTAAGTAATAGTTGGTGATTTATTCTTATAGAAACTAAGAAAGTTAACAACGTAACTCACAAAAACAATTTTCCACTACTCGAGAACGGAAATAAAGTGTCATGGATTATACTATCTGAAACAGTCCAAAGGATATTTTCTTTGGTCAATTACGCACATATATTTGGTACTTTTATTATATGGTTTTAAAATTTTTGTATCACAAAAAGATGAATTTTATAGTAAAGCGAACTCTGAATCCTATAAACATTTTCGTTCATTTTTAGTTATTTCAAAAAATGATAAAAAATATTTGTTTTTAACAAAAATGACAATTTTATTGTAAATTTGATTTGTCTTGTAACTATTTATAACTATAAATTACTATTCAACGGAACATATTACAGACTTTTAATATGAACAAGACTTTTCACAGTTATGGGATTACTATTTTTCTAAAGATTTGTTTGTTTGTTTGTTTGTTTTCCTGGGACTTTGAATATTAACTCTCTATATGTAACCGTTCTTTTATAAAACTTTTCAGTTACATGTTTTAAATGTATCTGATAAGGTAAGATTTAAGAATTTTAATTCAATGTTAAAATAAAATATTGGTAAAAAAAATTGAATGACGGAGAAAAGTAGAAAATTATAATGTAAATCCTATAACCATTACTCATAAGAAATTTCACTAGTTACCGGAGACGAGTCGTCGACTTCTAAACAGTTCCCTTATTCTTCTTTATAAATGGTCGTATCACTTATAGATCAAAATCACGTCAAACACTTGTCTACTGTCCGGGGATCCAGGTACTCCCTTGATAGAACGAAGGACTCAAAAAGGAAATTAATAAGAATTTTTAAAAAAAAATAACCTCATATCAACTAAAAACCTCTTCCGTTACCGTGGGGTGAGGTCACCCGTGGGGTGTACGATCATTTCATTACCAGTTTTAAGAGGTTCGGTCCGAAGTCGTTATGTACTTGACACTTGAAGATCTACAAAGTCGACCAAAATCTTTTCCGTCTCCTTGGTCTCTAGTTTAACGGTTGTAGACGACCTAGTAGTTTTTTCGTTCTCTCAAGGTCTTTTTGTAGATGAAGACGAAATAACTGATACGGTTTCGGAAACTGACACACCTAGTGTTATTTGACACCTTTTAAGACTCTCTCTACCCTTATGGTCTGGTGGACTGGACAGAGAACTCTTTAGACATACGTCCAGTCCTTCGTTGGTAATCTTGACCTGTACCTTGTTGTCTGACCAAGGTTTATCCTTTTCCTCATGTAGTTCCGACATATAACAGTGGGACGAATAAATTGAAGATACGTCTCATGTAGTACTCTTTGCGACCCGACCTTCTTTGTGTTCGACCTTAGTTCTAACGACCCTCTTTATAGTTATTGGAGTCTATACGTCTACTGTGGTGGGAATACCGTCTTTCACTTCTCCTTGATTTTTCGGAGAACTACTTTCCCTTTCTCCTCTCACTTTTCCAACCGAATTTCGAGTTGTAAGTCTTTTGCTTCTAGTACCGTAGGTAAGGGTAGTGAAGTACCCTTTATCTACCCCTTTGTCACCTTTGTCACAGTCTGATAAAAAAACCCGAGGTTTTAGTGACGTCTACCACTAACGTCGGTACTTTAATTTTCTACGAATGAAGAACCTTCTTTTCAATACTGGTTGGATCTATCGTATAAGTTTTCGTTTCTGTAATGAAACGGTTGATTCCAGGTAGATCAGTTCCGATACCAAAAAGGTAATCAGTACATACCTACACTCTCAACCTGACACTTCTTCCGACTTACGGTTTCTTAACTACGAAAACTTGACACCACAACCTCTTCTGAGAACTCTTAGGGAACCTGACGTTCCTCTAGGTTGGTCAGGTAAGACTTCCTCTAGTCGGGACCCTAAAGAAACCTTCCTTACTACGGTTTCCACTTCGAGGTCATGAAACCGGTGGTATACGCTTCTCAACTGAGTAACCTTTTCTGAAACTACGACCCTCCCTAACCCCCGTCCTCCTCTTCCCCTACTGTCTCCTACTCTACCGACCTACCGTAGTGACTGAGTTACCTACACTCAGACTCACTTGAGGTCCTCAACCACTATCTGTCCCTCCGGACCGCACGACGCTAAGTACCCCAGCGTATCTCAGCCTGTGATGACTCGCTGACTTGACTTGACTTGACTTGGTCATGAGAACGGACCTTTTAGGGTACCTACCTCCTCGGACCAGTCGACGTCAGGTACCCCAGCGATTCTCAGTCCGTGCTGACTCGATGAAGTGAAAGCGAAAAGTGAAAGTACGAAACCTCTTCCTTTACCGGTGGGTGAGGTCACAAGAACGGACCTCTTAGGGACTCTGTCACCCGGGGGTAGATACCCCAGTGTGTCTCAGTCTGTGCTGACTTCGCTGAATCGTCGTCGTATCAATTAAATGTTACAGCACAATCAGAGTCCATATGTCGTTTCATTTAGAACATGTATATTTATATAGGTAAGGAAAAAAAAAAGAAAACCTAAGAAAGGAGTATATCCGATAATGTCTTCTCATTTCCAGGGACACGACATGTCGTCTAATAATAATCAATAGATAAAATATATATCCTGACACATATACAGTCTGAAATAAAAAGAGCCGAGGTTTTAGTGACATCTACCACTAACGTCGGTACTTTAATTTTCTACCAATGAGGAACCTTCCTTTCAATACTGGTTGGATCTATCGTATAAGATTTCGTCTCTGTAATGTAACAGTTGTTTCCAGGCAGATCAGTTCCGATACCAAAAAGGTCTTCGCTGAATCGTCGTCGTCGTCGTCGTTGTCGTACATACCTACACTCTCAACCTGATATTTCTTTCGACTCACGGCTTCTTAGCTATGAAAACTTGACTCCACAACCTCTTCTGAAGACTCTCAGGGAACCTGACGTTCCTCTAGGTTGGTCAGGTAAGATTTCCTCTAGTCAGAACCCACAAGTAACCTTTCAGACTACAACTTCGACTTTGAGGTTATGAAACCGATGGACTACTCTTCTCGACTGAGTAAACTTTTCTAGAACTACGACCTTTTCTAACTCCCGTCATCTTCCCCTGTTGTCTCCTACTCTACCAACCTACCGTAGTGGCTGAGTTACCTGTGCCCAACCCATTTGAGGCCCTCAACCACTACCTGTCCCTCCGGACCGCACGACGTCAAGTACCCCAGCGTTTCTTAGTCTGTGCTGACTCACTAACTTCACTGACTGACTGACTACACATATACAGCCAGAGTTAGAGGGTTAAATATGGAGAGGGTGAAATGGAGGACCATTGGTAAAAATACACGACACACGAATCAACGAGTCAGTATAGGTTAAGAAACATTGGGGGACCTGACATACATCGAACGGTCAGAGGAGACAGGTATCTTAAGAGGCCCGTTCTTATAACCTCACTCAATGATACGAGAAGAGGTCCCCTAGAAGGGTTGGGTCCCTAGTTTGAGTCCAGAGGGCGTGACGTCCGTCTAAGAAATGGTAGACTCAGTGGTCCCTTCGGGTTGTTAATAATACCATTCATATTTAGTGTAATAAAAGATTAGTTCATGTTGAATTCCAAAGACAACGTCCTGGAAATTATCGACGAAAAGTAGGATTAAAGTAGGTAACGACGTAAAATTTTCTTTCGAAGGGTATATATTTCGTGTGTCCTTAAAGGGTAGATTCTCCTGATACTGTACCCTTACACGAATGAGTAACGGGATTTCAGAGGGAAGACCGTAATATCGAGTTCAGGATGAATCTTTTGTCCGTTCTCTGGAGACTTCAGAGAATCCTGTATAAGATAGAGACACATATTTGTGACACGGATGAACCCTAACGAAAATACTAGAGTGAAAAACTTGGAGATGAAAATAGGGTTGATCAAGACCAAAGTTAATGTATTAACCGAGTCGAGAGAATTATTCGAAGGTTGCGCCGAGAGAGAATCCTTGACGGAACGAGAGAAAAAAGAAGGAAGGGAAAGGGGATTATTTGTCAGTCAAATTTATTCTGAGAATGGAACGGTACCCGAAGTACGATAGAAGAGATTAGAATGGTTCATGAGAAAGAGAAAAGGTCCATCTAAAAAGGGGGATAGAGATACCAGAAGAAGATAGTCTTAAGAAAACAGAGGAGTTTGTTTCCCTCTTAAACAACAAACGGGTACATTAAGAAAAAAAAAAAAAAGTAAAGTCGAAATAACTCTGTCGACTAGTATACCATCGATAAAAATTAAAAAAACTTCTTTAAGGTATATCAAAAGGTCTCACCGACCTAGTTAAATATAAAGATGTTTATCACGTGTTCCCAAGGTACCCCAACGTTTCTCAGTCCGTACTAATACGACGAATCGTGCGTATCAGTTAATTGTTACGACACTATCAAAGTCCACTCGTCGGTTCCTTGAGTAGGTATGTATATGAATATAGGTAAGAAGGGGTTTGAGGGGACAACTCTCCAAAAACTAATTACTAAGTTAGAGGAATGAACAATAACCAGGTAAAACTAAAAGATAAGTACTAAGTCTAAACCATCTAACCCACATACAAAAATTCTTAAAAAGGTAAAGGGGATTCAACAGGTTAAACAACTACATATCAACAAGTAAAGTCGGAGAGTGTCAGAAAACATCAAGACACCATGGTCACCGTTTCAGAGGAGAAAGTAAATATTAAAATAAACTTAAGAACAAGAAAAAGAGAACCATTCAGATCGATTTACAAACAGTCAAAATAATTGAAAAAGTTTTTTAGTTGAGGACTGAAAGAGTTAGAAAAGATAACAAAAGACCAGAGATAAAGTAAATAAAACCGAGACTAGACATAGAGGAGGGAAGACAACTGAAACCTGACTCAAATAAGAACAAAAGGATCGAAGAACTACATATTTTAGTCGGACAAATAAACTCCAGAAGGAAAAAAAGAATTGTGTCCGATATTTGAAAGGAGTATCTTGAAGAAAATCGAGGTCGGGTATTTAAAATCATACAATACAAAGGAAAGGTAAAAACAAACGAAGGGTATAAAAAACTAAAGGGTGAGTTATAATAGAAACGGAACAAATTAAAGACGTATAGATGTAAAAGGTCAAAAAGAAGAAAATAACTAACACCAATCTTCTCTACGACCACATTAAAGTCAGAAAATTTTAAACGATTCTGAACAAAACACTGGATTGAATACTAGGTAAAACCTCTTACAAGATACATATCACCTCTTCTTACACATAAGACGACGACAACCTACCTTACAAGATACATAGAGATAATCCAGACAAACCAATTAAACCGAATTTCACATAAGTCCAGGTTACAAAGGAACAACTAAAAGAGAGACCTACTACATAGGTAATGACTGTCACCTCATGACTTCAAGGACGAGAATAACTTAACGACAGATAACGAAGAAAATCTAGACAATCATAAATGAAATATAAATTCACAATACTACGACCCACGTATATCTTAACAATATAGGAGAACTACTTAACTAGAGAAATAATAATATATTACTGGAAGAAATGGAAAACAACGTCAAAACCTGAATTTCAGATAAAAGAGACTAATCCATGTCGATATAGACGAAAGAAGACAAAGGGTATATACACCTCATAGAGAAAAGTATGAAAGTAAAACTGTGTTACACACGGGAAAAACAAAAACAAAAACAAAAACAAAAAAAACAGACGTGATGTACTGAACACCCTAGAATCTAGGAGGTGATTCCTGACTTGGGTACAGGACCCTCACTTTCGTACCTCAGAATTGGTGACCTGGTGGTCCCTTAAGGGGGTTACACACAGGAACGTCGACTTCACTTATAGAATATCCGTCGTATATCAACCCAAGACTAAAAAAACAACAAAGTAAGACAGTGACATACAGAAGGCCAACCTCTCAAATTAGGTAAATGTAAATTTAATAAATAACTATCCACACCTGAAAGATACCGGTAGAACAGTTAAAGACCGGGAAAACATCAAGGAAACAAGGAAAAAAGGATAGAAGGAAACACTTAAATACTAAAAAATATCACTATAGAAACAAGAAAAGAGAAATAGAACACACGCATATCATATCCCAAAACAAAACACCAATTGTACTCTGAATGAACTTTGTAGAATCTCTATATTTGGATAAAACTTGACCAGTGTTGAATCGATACTAGTGTGTGTTTTGAGATGTGAAAATGATTGTTGGGGAGTTGATACAATACAAAAATTACAGTACTAAATGTATAAGAATATAACACGTAGACGATAGTTTAATCCCGAACGGAACACCGAGTCTCCATTTCTTAGACGGACGTCACGTCCTCTGAGCCCAAACTAGAGACCCAACCCTTCCAGGGGACCTCTTACTTTTCCTTTTGGTGAGGACATAAGAACGGACCTCTTAAGGTACCTGTCTCCTCAGAAGGTACCTGTCTCCTCGGACCACCCGATGTCAGGTACCCCAACGTTTCTCAGTCTGTACTGATTTACTGATTGTGTGTGTTTAATAACATCGATACGACATGACACGAATAAGCAAGTCAGTACAGACTGAGAAACACTGGGGTGTCTGACATCGGCCGGTCCGAGGAGACAGGTACCTTCTAAGAAGACAGGTACCCCTAAGAAGTCCACTCTTTTGACCTCACTCAACGGTGTCGGAAGAGGTCCCCTAGATCAATAAAATTTTCGAAAATATTAAATTGGAAATATAAATTCACCAATTATTAGTGGTGAATGTAATATTATGTAATTATAATATTATAAAACTTAGACTGACATACGAATGGAAATGGTCACACAACATATAAAAATATACAAAATTAAAATAATGACTCGTAGGAAAGTAAAGTCGAACTTTTTGAGGAAAGTCACACAGAACATTTCGTGTAGATTACCACTACTTGAGGGAAATTAAACAGACCCTTTTGGAAATAAAATGAAATTAAAGACTTCCTTTTGAAATGGTCCGTTCCACAAGAACCAATCGTCAAAGTGGTCGTCGACACCCCCAGGACCGATAACCACACATGATGGCCGAAGTCTCTGAGTGGTATCCACGTACCGTCACCTTCTGTACAACCCTAAAACCGACTCTCGTACGTCCACGTATCTGCCTCCCCGATCGAGGTCCACTCGGATCACCATGTCCGATCAGTGACCCCTTTCCCTACTTAGACCCGGATGTTCATCGACACCCTCGGTATTGAAAACCACACGTCAGGATACGAATTCTTTCAACTCCTGTTGTAAGATTCCAGGAGCATATCGACGAGAAATCTCGATGGATAATAAAAAAGTCACAAACCATGTCAAGTGAAAAGTTGGAAAACTCCCGGGTAAATGGTATGAGGTGAGTCAAATCTTAAGTCCGTTCTGTCTCTTTCGGAGAAAATTGTTTTGACTAAAGAAGAAAGAATACCCTTCAATAGACTGAAGTAGAGAAAACATTTTGAAACGAATTGTACCGTTCTTTATCGGTTATGTGTTTAAGAATCAAAAAGACTGATTAAGAGAATCTCAATATCGGAGATTGTCAGACACCGAATAGAGGGCTTCATACCTCCCAGTGTCAAATTGGTCTATGAAAAGAGTCGTATCATTGTCAGTGGACTAAAGATGGGACCTCATAGACTCTAAAAATACGAGACACAGGTTAACTACTCGATTATAGTGTACATAGAAAACAATATCGTTATGGTGAAAATCCATGTTTTAGATATAATCAATCTATATCCAAATTGACGATATTGTTTCCAATGGTTCATGATCACTGAATTTATATTTTCAAATAAAGAAAGAGTACAACATCGGTACATTCGACTGGTATGGATCATATAGTAGAGATACTACAATTCGCTAAGGGACCACCGAGTCTACGATTTCTCAGACGGACGTTACACCCTCTGGACCCAAATTAGGGACCCAACCCTTCTTCTTTTGCCGTGTGGTGAGATCATAAGAAAGGACCTTTTAAGGTACCGGTCTCCTTCGACCGTCCGATGTCAGGGACCCCAGTGTTTCTCCACCTGTGTTGACTCGTGGAAGTGAAAGTGAAAGTACTACAATTTCGGGTTCAGGGAAGATGGTACAAAGGAAATAGTACACTGAAAATGCAAAAACGGGTTCTACCGAAGAGATCGAGAACGACTGGACGAGTACAGGGTCGGTAGTCCTTCTTCTTTTTCGCCTTCACTTCTCACACTGGGTCAAGTAACACTCATATTAGTCCCTCGACACTTACACTGAAACTGAGTATTAGGTAACCGGTCTTGAACCAGTGTGACAGTGTGGATTGAAATTTCCGCGAACCTTTCATATCGAAATGACCCCTACCGATACACGGGTCACTTGTATGACCCCGAGGTGGTTTATTCCTTCTTCTCATCTTACTCATAACCTTTCTCGATAGTCAAAAACAGAATAATGAACTGAGATTTAGTATAAAGAAATTTTTAAACTTCAGACATTGGGATGTCCTTACTCAATATAACCGAGGAGTCAAAAGAAGTGACCCAGACTTTATAAAATACGAGGTTTTATGAGTCTGATCTCTAAATCGATCGGGAAACCTTGAGAGACTTACAACTTTTATTAGGGAGTTTTTCTCTCGAAAACAATGAGAGATGGTTCTTAGTGTATTAAGTTATAAAACAACTTTACCATCTACCTTAGGTGACTAGGGCTTCCTTTGGAATAAAGAACTACATACTCCTTCGTATTATTGTTCCTCCGGTCTTCAATCGACCCCTTTAATGTTGGTTCAACCGGAGTCGGTTTCAAATTTTACCAGGACATTCTAAATTTTGTTGAAAAAAAAAAAAAAGTTTATTGAATGAAAGACCGTTCCTAAAACCATAGTCAGTCCCAAGAGGTCTCTTTGTCTTGGTTATAAAATATATACGTATGTATATATTACACAATGTATGTATATATGTATGTATATTTTATTCCTTGACCGAGTATATTAATACCTCTAACTCTTCAGGATGTCAGACGGTAGACACTCGACCTCTTGGTCTTTTCGGTATATTAAGGTAGGTTCTGACTTTTGGGTTCTTGGTCCTCGTGCCTACAGGGTCGAATCCGTCTCCGTTGTTTAAGTGGGAAGGAGACGAAAAACAAGATAACCCCCGTGACTTACTTAATCTACTACGGATGGGTATAACCACTCCCACTATAAATGAATCAGATGACTAAGTTCACAATTAGAAAAGGTCTTTGTAGGAGGGTCTGTGTCGGTCTTTTTTTTTAAAAAAAAGGTCGATAAAAACAGTAGAGAATCTGGTCAGTTCAACGGCGTATTTTAATTAGTAGTGTTAGACGTTCATAATGATAGTCTTTCTTCGAATTTATATTCTTTTTCGAGTCCTGACTGAGATCTCAATCTTTATAAGACAAATTGAGAGAGGGAAAGACATGTGTCTTACCAATAAACCTCTTCACCAACTAAAGTCCTGTCTTCGTCCTTTCCGTGTCGAACTTTATAGAACACCATGGTCTTTCATTCCTCAACGAGTTTTTCACTACACTGAAAAGTTCAGTACAGTTTTCATGTGTCTTTATAACATTTAGTTGATATAAAGTTAATTTCTTTAAAATTTTTATTTTATTTAAATTTTTAAGTTTTTCTTTTCCCACGTCCTTGATCGATCTTCCTCAATCAGAAAGGTTTACCAGTTTGTAAACTCGTTTTTTAAATTTCGTTGATTAATATTGGGTATTCTATTTTACCCGAAGGGACCACTGAGTCTATCATTTCTCAGACGTCATGTCCTCTGAACCCAAGATAGGGACCCAACCCTTCTATGGGATCTCTTCCTTTACCGTTGGGTGAGGTCATAAGAACGGACCTTTTAGGGTACCTACCTCCTCGGACCGTCCGATGTCAGGTACCCCAACGTTACTCAGGTGTCATTATATGTATCGGTTTATTTACTTGTATTTAAGAAGGGATATAACAACAATAACGAATCAGTACTTCAGTACAGACTGAGGAAACACTGGGGTACCTGACATCGGACGGTCCGAGGAGACAGGTACCCTAGAGGGTTCGTTCTTCTCACCTCATCCATAGTAAAGGAAAAGTTCCCTTAGAAGGGATGGGTACCTAACTTGGGTACAGAGGAGATAACGTCCGTCAAATAAATGATGACTCGGTGGACCCTTCGGGAGAAAGAATATCATGTTAAGATTAATTACTTACATCTTCGTTACTTTTCTTGATTCTTTAGTGGTAAACTGTTTGGGGAGTCATTGTCGGTAAAACCTGTTCCTAGTAATTACTTACGATTTTAGTCACCCACTTTGAAACTACTCTTTGTCCTATAAACGTCTCCGAGTTTTCATAAAGAGGTACTTTATGACTAATCAATGTCACTCCTTAATTACGTCACCTCCTTGAACCATCTCGACTGGAATCGTTTCTCTAGTTTCACTTGTAGGAGTCCTCACTCGACATAACGGAGTTCAAGGAGGACTATTCCCCGTGACTCTTACAGTACTGTATTCAAGACACGATGAACACGGTTTTTGATGTATTGGACTTAAAACAGTACTTCTTTGTGTGGTCTATTTGGTTTTAATTCTCTGTACGATGTTTATTAATCGGGATGTTTTTGCAGTTCTTTCTATTCTTTTCTGATGTCTTGACAGGTCGAACCTCCTCTTTTCCACTATTACTGTCGGTTTACGTTTCACTCAATGACCTAACCTGAGTCTTTTTTCATAATCACCCTGTTGACCACTTTAAATTCAATCATGGTACTCATTTTTATTGTTACAGTTAAAGGACCAAAACTAGTAATATGATATCAATACATTCTATAATTGTAAACCCCTTCGACCTACTCCCGTATATACTTCAGAAAAACGTTTAAAATGGTATTCAGATTTTAATAAAGTGTCATTTGAAAAATTTTCCTTCTTTTACCACTATTCTGAATTCTCCACTAGTCTCCGTGACGGATCCAAAAAGGAAGGGAGCTTCCACTAACTCAACTTGAACCTTTCGTAAGACTATACACATGAAAAGTTCGTTTTGAATGTACAGTGTTTGAAGAACATATGGGAGGAGACCTAGAAAAAAGAAGAACTAAGATATAATATCAAATTAAATCGTCGGTCTTGAGATACGTATAAGGTATATACAGTTAAGACTCTACTTCAAAACATAGGTTATAGGAAAGGACTGTTCTGGACCCAAAAGAAATTGAAACCCGATGTCGTGACATGACTTAGATAGGAGACAGGCACCCTAAAGGTTCCGTTCTTATGACCTCACCCAAGAGACCTAAGGATGAGGTCTCTTAGAAGGGTTAGGTCCCTAGCTTGGACACAGAGGAGACAGAAGATGTGACCGTCTGTCTAAGACATGGTGACTCAGTGGACCTTTCAGACTGACATACCAGAATTTCACTTTCACTTCAGCGAGTCAGTACAGACTGAGAAACGGTGGGGTACCTGACATCACATGGTCCGAGGAGGCAGACACCCTAAGAGGTCCGTTCTTATGACCTCCCCCAACGGTAAAGGAAGAGGTCCTCTAGAAGGGTAGAGTCCCTAACTTGGGCCCAGAGGACGTAACGTCCGTCTGCGAAATGGTAGACTCGGTGGTCCCTTCGAATCTCCATACCAGAATCTCCAGACGTTTATACTGAAATTCTAGTTTGGAGGTCTAGTGATGTATTCTCTCGAAATTTTAAAACAATCTCACACTAATCTAATAAACATGAAGAGGAGAAGGAGGGACTACCTAATAGAGTTAAATGTACTAAAAAAAAGAAAAAAAGGGGAAAGATGAAAAGACTAGTAATGGTGTGCTAAACTGAAGTCGTATCAAACACTTACTCTCAAAACGTTTCAGGGGGCGTTGCTGAAAACAATAGAGAAAAAAAGGTAAGTATAAATCATGTCACCCATGATATACGATACGTGAAATTTATATAATAGAAATTAGAAAACTCCAAAATTATATAGGGAAAAACCCTAGTCATTTCACTCTAAGTTTCTAATGTGTTGTGGATCTTTTTATCGCGACATTTGAAACTGATGTTTTAAATCTCAAACACTAATGAGATCTTACGGTACTGGGGGTTTAGAAGTTCATTAGGACCCCTTAGAGATTGTCTAAGATGGGTCGAAAATGAGAGACTACGTGAATGATCGTATTTATAAAGACCGTTTTAGTGCATTCACAAGACAAGGAAGATCCTAGTCTAAAGAAACTTTTTGTTTTTTAGGTTTGTTATTTTATTTGAGTCGTCGTAATTTTTTTTTTTTTCTATTGACCAATTGGGAGATAATCAAGAGACTGGACTAAGAATCCAGCAAACCTTAACAAAACCGAAACTCATGTATAAATAGAAGTATAAAGATTTTCTCAAGACACCTCTAAACATTTTTTTTTTTCAAGATACATCGTTTTAATATATGAGTAACCGTAAGTTATTTATCATGAAACAGTTACAAATGTAGTACGGGTCTTTACAGTTTTAAAATTGGATAATCTCTGGTTTGAAGTTCTGTTAATAAAATTTAATGTTCACTTGTCCAAAACGGATATTATGTGAATTTGTCTTCGAAACCGTAGATAATTTAGTGGGACTTTTACACTCATTTCTTAATCCCTGCATTCATTTGACGTAAACACCCCCTTTGGTAAAAGACAGTTCTTTGACCGAGAGGTAAGTACAATAAAATCGATAATACGGTACCCTGTGTCTATAAATACTTAAATATAAAATAATTTAATGATAAAGAAAGTCAAAAATAAATCATAGAAATACGAAACAAGTTAGAGACACTTAAGGTGTTTCCTTTTTAAAAAAATAACGTAAATTCCATTTTTCCCTAAAATTTTTATTAAACTCCCTCTTTTTGATTAAGAAAAGATTCTCAAGTCAACAATCGTTGTATTAGTGACAAAGTGTAAAATTTGTTATACTAGTATGTCATCTCTCGTACGAATGTGTAAAAAGAAAAATTTATAGACAAAAAAGACAAGAATAAAAGATTAAGTACCATTCTTCGACCTTAATGTATGAAAGAGAGTCTCTTCTTGAGATGTTCTTCCCCTTTAATGCGGGTATT
This sequence comes from Capra ibex, assembly GCA_006410555.1. Lineage (NCBI taxonomy): Eukaryota > Metazoa > Chordata > Mammalia > Artiodactyla > Bovidae > Capra > Capra ibex. The sequence continues at coordinate 1,349,857 of SJYO01041148.1, read as the reverse complement.
TAAACCACTCTACATAGGTCAGTCCTCCAGAAACCCTTGAGTACGTATACCAAAGAGTGGATGAAAGGTCTTGTACGAATCTCGGTAAATTCTTTATTTATCATAACCATATATCATCATTTAACTACAATAGAGTTTTGATATCATACTGAAATTTTTAAGTCTATAAAAATAGATTCATTTAAACGAAATAACTGACCATTAGACAATGGTTTTCCTTCTAAAACAATTGATAAGAATGGTAATATAAGTAATAAGTGGTAATAAAGAGTAATATAAGTAACTAACACGGGAACGAACCAAAGGTTGTAAAGAATTTTGGTTTTCACAAAATTATTTTAAACTGACCTAATAACCTCCGAATTCAATGTTACCAATCCTCGATTCTCCTAGAATCTAGTAACTCTTTTTTTTTTATGACACCTTGTGAAAAAGACACGAGATAAATAATAAGTGTCGGTAATGAATTTGAACCTTTATATTTCTCTCGTAGATTCCGTTTACTTGATTTTTTTTCTTTTTTTTTTTGACTCAGGTTTTCTTTCTTTAAATGTAACTGGAATTTTACACGATTAAAGGAAAATCCTAAAGTGGTCAAAAATATAATGAGTCTACCAAGACCGGTAGGAAATCTCTTGATCTATTTTGATGAAACTTTTTTTCTGGTTAAAGAGGAGAGTATAAAAATAACGATCTCCAATTATTAATTCCGTTAGAAAAATAACAATCTCTAATAAGTCCACTGAAAGTAGTTTCTATAAAGTAGTCAACTACTTTCACTTTCTCTTCCCACTTTTTCAACCGAATTTTGAGTTGTAAGTTTTTTGATTCTAGCACCGTAGACCAGGGTAGTGAAGTACCGTTTATCTACCCCTTTGTTACCTTTGTCACTCTCTGAAATAAAAGAACCCGAGGTTTTAGTGACGTCTACCACTGACTTCGGTACTTTAATTTTCTGCGAACGAGAAACCTTCTTTTCGATACTGATTGGATCTGTCGTATAATTTTTCGTCTCTGAAACGGTTGTTTCCAGATAGATCAGTTTCGATACAAAAAAGGTCAACAGTACATACATACCTACAACCTCTAAACCTGTTATTTCTTTCGACTCACGGTTTTCTTTAGTCGAAAACTTACCACAACCTCTTCTGAAAACTCTCAGGGAACCTGACGTTCCTCTAGTTTGGTCAGGTAGACCTTCCTTTAGTCAGGACTTATAAGTAACCTTCCTGACTACGACTTCGACTTTAAGATTATGAAACCGGTGGACTATACTTCTTGACTGAACAACGTTTTCTGGGACTACGACCTTTTCTAACTTCCGTCCTCCTCTTCCCCTGTTGTCTCCTACTCTACCAACCTCCCGTAGTGGTTGAGGTACCTGTACTCAGACTCGTTCGAGACCCACAACCACTACCTGTCCCTTCGGAACGTACGACGTCAGGTACCCCAGTGTTTCTCGACCTGTGCTGACTCATTGACTTGACTTGACTAAGTTCACTCAATCGGGAATCTCGAGGAAAGACTTTTACTTCCTTTTATAATACTACAATATATATGAATCCTAAAGTAAAATTATGTACCTTACAATCATTAAAACCTAGTTATTAAAAAAATACTAGATAATCTATCCTTACTACAACGAAACGACCAAAGTAATGTTAGTCAAGATGATACTATTGAAAACACTAAATACCTTTGAAATACTCAGGACACAATGTTGTTTCCCGAATAAAACGAAAGGCGGATATTGTCTTAGAACCTAAACCTTTCCTAAATTTCTAACAGGGTGGATAGAGGAATCACATGGTAGAGAAAATACCTCAGGGTCCGTCTAACGGTAACTGTCAAACTCACTTATGGAGACTTTTCCTAAGAAAAAGAAGGAATCTTCGAGGAACGATAAGAATCTCTCGAGATCCACATCGACATCGACTGGAAGTGTAGAGGGAAAAAAAGGGGATAAGATGGGTCCCATTTCCAAAGTGTATTGTAAAAGGTTTAAAACTTCAATTTTATGACTATACACTTTAAACGGAAAATATCAATAATTATATATAAAATTTTTAAATTGTGTGTTTTTACGTAGTTACTTGGTTTGTGTCGATGTGTTACAAGGTCGAAGCACAGTGATTTTATATTACTGAGAACACCAGACTCTGTTTACTTAGTCGTGACACTTCTAAAGTGTGTCCGTCGACCTAATCCTGTTCCACTTAGTCCTCATTTCTTAATTTATAAACCTGTGACCTAAATCAGTCTGGGTGTCAGTTATACGGGGATTAAAAACCATGTTCCGGTCAATACTTTGAAGTTATCACTGTACTTTGGTAACTTCGTAATCATATTAAAGTTCGTTTCGTCTCACTAAATTAGCCAGGTGGTTGTCTTAAAAAGTTATTGTTCAAATTTGGGAGAACACGACAACCACCCTTAGATTCAACCACGTCGGTGATACCTTTTACCATACCTCCAAAGGATTTTTTAAACTTTATCTCGACGGTATATTAGATCGTTAGAGTGAGAACCCGTATATCAGTCTTTTCTGTTTTCGAGAGTAAACTTTTCTACGTACATGAGGTCACAAGTATCCCGAAGGGAGTATCGAGTCAGTCATTTCTTAGGTGGACACTACGTCCTCAGGAGGACCCAAATAGAACACTATTTAATATTACCTTTTCTTATACACGTATATATAGATATATATAGACTTAGTGACGCGACCCAAGCTAAGGACCCAGGTCTTCTAGGGGACCTCTTCCTTTACCGTTGGGTGATGTCATAAGAACGGACCTTTTAGGATACCTGTCTCCTCGGACCACCCGATGTCAGGTACCCAAACGTTCAGTCTGTACTAAATCGCCGTGATAAATGTTATCGGTCCTGTACTTTCGTTGAACTTACACGTAACTGTTTAATAATGTATATCTTACCTATTTGTTGTTCCAGAATGAGATATCGTGTCCCTCGACGCAAATAAAACACGTATATATAGATATATATAGACTTAGTGACACAATATCTCATCTTTACCTGTGTTGTACCATTCAGTTGATATGAAGTTATTCTCTTTTAAAATTTTCAAAAAGTCCCGAAGGGACCATCAGGTCACCAATTTCCCTTGTGTCCAAGGTAGGGACCAGGTCCTTCTAGGATGTATGGAACCTCGTTGGTTCAGGTATACGATGTTGACTCTGACACGAGCTCGGGTACTCGACGTCGATGACTTCGGGGTCGTGGATCCCGGACCCGAGGTGTTGTTCTTTTCGGTGACGTTACTCTTCGGTGACTTGGGGTTGTTTCTCATCTGGGGCGAACGACGTTGATCTCTTTGTGTCGTTGCTTGTGAGTCGTGTCGGGCTTTTCTTTTAATTTATATATATATATATTTTAGAAAAAAGCCACTCTCCTTATCCTTCATACACCGTTAGTAAGGACAGTGAAAGAGATTGACCCTTAGTTTTATGAACATTTATAGAACGAGTATCACTGAGTCTTGTGATTCGTAAAATTTTTCTTTTAATGAACCTCAAAATATGACGATTTTTCTTAAGAGAAAGTAAGATGTGTGTGTGTAAGATAAAGTTACATTCATTATACAAAATATGACTTATATAAACGGATACAATAATTTCAAAAGTCTTATTACTGAAAAATACCAACATATCTTGTAGAAACCCTACGTGTAATATATAAATTTATAAGGAACTAACAATCTGTAAATATCCCAAAGGTAATGAAATAATTATATATATTATACCGTTACTGGTACCAACTGATTTTTATAAATACACTTAGACAATACAAATTTTTAATTAAGAAGGACAATTTAATATAAGGTTTTTATGAAATGGTCGAATGGGAAGATCGTTTTATTTACTCTTTTTGGCACAGGGACATAAAAACGGTTATGACATATAGTGGTGACTTTTTTTGAGGTTAAGAGAAAATCGAACTCACCATTCCTTATGTTAATAGTAAAATAAAACGTTAAAAACCTATTACGTGATTCAAGATTCTTTTGAAAAAAGAACCCTAGAATGTATCCTTTAGACTTATTGAAAGGAAGACCTAACAATTTTACAAAAAAAGACAAGTAAACTTGAGTTAAAAGAAATCATACTCAAATAGGCGATCGACCCATACACTTGAACCTATTGACTACCGATGAGACCCGGAGAAAAAGAAGTGTCCATTTTACTAGTGATTTTAAGGAAGACGTTAAACTTTACTCTCGAAACTTTATTAAAGACTAACTCACCAAGGTTTTATATTGTAATCCAAACCCTCAATTGAGTATAATTCACAGAAAAATTCCGACTTATCGCACATTTACAATATTTAAGGGTAAAGTATAAAAATTTTTACATTACAGACGTATTTGATCACTACCTTGACGGGAAAACACATTAAGTTTTATTACACATTTATAAAGGGTGTTGGAGATAGGAAAATTTCATAAAAAAAAAAAAAATTTATTTCCTCTCTCCCAACACAGGCCGTTGGTACTCAGTACCAACGGTTAATTTGTAATGTTACGTTGAAAATAGGATAACGTTAGTGTGGAAGTGTGTGAGGGAGATCACCAAATAACTTGTAAGGTCTGGTGTAATTAAAGAATCGACGTGACAAGACTACGAATTTATACAGGGGAGTAATTGACAGAAGTAGATAGGTCTTGGTTATGACAAAAAAAATGGTATAGTAAATTCCACTTCCACTTTTTTTTTAATCTCCTACTAACGACACGGTAAAATCAAATTTCGTTTTCCTTTATTCTGTTAGGTAATTGAGTTAAGTTGTTTTTAAACAACTACTAACTCACATCGTATGCAACTCACATCGTTTGTTTCTAGACGTCCTGTCAAAGACCCGATCCCCTCGCACAACGAGACAGAAAAAGAGGAAACGTACGGTACATCGGACACCTCGTGACCGTCTCTGGACACCCGACGGGACCGTCCCAAGACGAAACCGAGGACACCAGTTCCAAAATCAGAGACCGAAGGTTCACAGGAAACTCTACAAACACTAGGGTGATCCAGAGATCAGAGTGTCACGTACGGCGGGAAGTGTCGACTCAGGAAAGTCCTACTGGTATTCTGGGGAAACCTAGAATACTAGAAGGTAGCATGAAGGAATAGAGAGACCCCTTCCCGTTACCACTCGTGACAACGGAAGAACTCGGTGAGTCACAGGGTTCCCTTTGAAACTACCCCCGACACGGTCGGATGACAGCGAAGGAAGGGTGAACTGACGACAGATCTAAGTCGGAACTACCGACGTCCACCCCCTGTCCAAGGTACGGAGGAAGGTTTACCGACCGTGTGGATTGACAGGTCGTCACGAGTGATCTAGAGGAGAAGAAGGATGAGACTCCTAGGTCAGGTCCGTTCCCTTTCACTTTCACTTTCAGTGAGTCACTACAGGCTGAGAAACGTTGGGGCACCTGAGATGTCAGGTACCTGAAGAGGTCCGGTCTTATGACCTCACCCATCGGCAAAGGAAGAGGTCCTCTAGAAGGTCCGTTTCCCCACCTCTTAATGTGTCGGAACGATGGTTGTACAAACTGACTTCCCCTTTGTTTGTGCGATCCCACAGACAGAAATCAAGGATGAGTGTGAAGGCAAGACAGGTGAACCTCGTCTCGATCAAAGTTCGGAGTACGTACTTGTCCTCTTTCGGTGTGTTTTTCGTGTATCAATTAAGTAGGGAATAGGGTTTTGTTCCCTATAGGGTCTCTCTCCACTCCACAGTCGACACACTTTGACATGCTTCAAATTCCTCTTACTCCCCGTTTTACACTTTCTCCTCTACTCCTCCGGTACTCATATAAAGTCTTTATTTAAAGTTCGGAAACCATCAGACCCCTACCTCCTTCGTACCGACCTTCCACTCCTCACATACACCGACCGTTCTTCAAATTATACAGTACAAATAACTTGTGTATGATACATTTTTGTGACAAAATTCTGAAGTCTACGAAATAGAGTGAATAGAAGTTTTGTTGACAAAGGGGGTGGTGAATTGTCTATTTCTACGCCTCCAAGTGTGTCTACTTCAATCGACAAGTTCCTGTTACGTGTCGATCAAACACCTTCTCCGTCAGACCGAGGACTCAGGGCTTTGTGACGATACCACTGTTAAGCCATTTGCTAGTCTCCCTCCTGATAGAGTTCTTCTCTCGTCTAAATTAAAATCTCAATCCGATGGACCTGTGGACCTCTCTCTCTCTCTTCTTTGACTACCCAATCCTTCTTTTGGGTGAAAATCATTTGTAAATTACTGATTGTGTCTTCACTCTTTCCCTTATTCTCCACTGTCTTTTTCGTTGGTTTATGTTCTGTTCTAGTGTCAATTCTCCATTCTGACCCATTCCCGACTCCCACGAAGAGGGATACTCTGTCGGGTTTCCTTTCAGACTCACTTCATGACTCTTTGAGACTCGAGTCATCCCGCAGTCCTGTCGACCTCTCCGCCAGTGTTTGGTGACCGTCCTGTTGAAACTAAAGGAGCAACTTACTCTTCCTACCGACCCCTAGACTCCCGACACCCCTCGACAGATCTCAGTGAGGACACTCCTTACGTTGTTACAGTTTGTCTTTCTTTCCTTTTTGACGCTTCAGTATCACGTGACAATACTAATACTGGGTCAATACATGGTCTGTGATCTAATACCTGTAATATCCATGATGGAAAGGAGTGCCACCTAAACACACTATTTCTACCACCAACAAGATAGCGATTCAGTACAGGTTGAGAAACACTGGGGTACCTGACGTCGTGAGGTCCGAAGGGACAGGAAGCGATAGAAGACCTCAAACGAGTTTGAGTACAGGTAACTCAGTCACTACGGTAGGTTGGTAGAGTAGGAGACAACGGGGGAAAAAGAAGACGGGAGTTCGAAAGGGTCGTAGTCACAGAAAAGGTTACTCAACCGAGAAGTATAGTCCACCGGTCTCATAACCTTGAAGTCGAAGTCGTAGTCAGGAAAGTCACTTATAAGTCCCAACTAAAGGAAATCCTAACTGATCAAACTAGAGGAACGACAGGTTCCCTGATACTTCCGGATAGAAAATAGTTTCGGATACACAAAGACAGGGTACACCTGTCTCTTCGGACCGCAAGACGTCAAGTACCCCAGTGTTTCTCAAACTGTGATGAATCGTTTACCTTTTGTTGTTGTTGTTTACACAAAGATGTTGAAATTCCATTTTTCACTTTTTCACTTTCACAATCGACGAGTCACCGTAGACCAAGAACTCTGGAGTACCTCGAACGGTCCGAGGAGACAAGTACCTTAAGAGGTCCATTCCATCTTATGACCTCACCCATCGGTAAGGAAAGAGGTCCCCTAGAAGGACAGGTTCCCTGACTTGGACCTAGAGGACGTAACGTCCGTTTAAAAAATGGTAGACTCGGTAGTCCCTTCGGATGGTTGGATTTCCATCAAATCTTAGTTAGACATCTTTCATCAAGTCTTATTTAAACAACATCAGTCTTGTGAAACTCGGAAAGAGTGCACTCAGAACCATTGACCTCGCGTCTTTTTCATCCACCACTCTTCGTAGTCTCACCCCTTTACTACATCTCTATTGTTCATCTTTACAACCTCCTCTCAGGACCATTGAAGTCTAGGAGAACTTCACATCGCTACAGTACAGTGAAGTTCAGTCAAGTGTAAATCGTAGAAACTTTACATTTGAAAACTGGATTTAAAAAGGTAAAACGTTTAAGAACTGTAAAGGCTGTAAAACGAGATTTTAACAATAGAAAGAAACTCTCACGCGACACCTCGTCTTCTGGTATCCGACTCACCAGTTGCATGTAAGAGCATCTACTTAGGTATAGAAGTCTTGACCAACCCTCATACAAAAACATCTTTAAGGTAACAACTACAGATAAAAGAAGAGTATCAGTACATCTCCTTATGTAAAAGTAGGAAATAAAATAGAAGGATTCGTTTTATTTTGTACTATAGAGAAGTTTTTGTAAATTCTTCCTTTTCCTTTTTGGTCAAACTCTTTTTCCAGTCGTTCTGTGTTCCTTCTTACTATAAACGACTTTCGCGGACAGTCTTCCCAGACTTATTATATCTACTCGGTTTCCTTTGTTCCGTGTTAATTTCGTTTCGAGTAAGGGGGTTCTATCGACTTCACGCTCAAATGCTTAGGACTCTTCATCCCCCGGTCTACTCCAGATTAACACAGAATAAATTGAACCGGAAAATATACCTATTGGGAACCGAGAGAAACGTCAATAGTGTGAAAACAGTTTGACTGGAATAAGATTGTACAAAAAGAAGAAAAAAAAAAACGTTTGCACTTCATAAAAACTAGTATGTTATCATTAAGTTGATTATTACAAAAGTTGATGTTTTCATCTGATCCGAGATTACCTTTGGTATAATGGTCGTCTTTCTCAAGATAAGGAATAATAGTATAAGATCAAACTTATCAAGAGTGTCGTCCTGGAAATTTTCCCAGGTCTTTTTATCAAGTTCTTCATAATGAAGACGTTTCCAAGTGTATGAGTCTTATATGACCTTTTTATTCTCTAATCGAGTAAGTCTATGTATCTACAAGCATTAATCCTTTATTTAAAACTTTATAACAGTTGGGGTTCATCAGAAGACCAACGTGTTTTCTGTGGTCTTTTCTTGACGTGATAGTCAAGTGAAGTCAAGTTAGCGAGTCATCACAGACTGAGAAACCCTGAGGTACCTGACGTCGTGCGGTCCGAAGGGACAGGTAGTGATTGGTCTCGGATGAGTTTCAGTCACTACGGTAGGTTGGTAGAGTAAGAGACAACAGGGGAAGAAGAGGGTGGAAGTTAGAAAAGGTCGTAGTCCCAAAAAAGGTTACTCAGTTAAGAAGTGTAGTCCACCGGTTTCATAACCTCAAAGTCGAAGTCGTAGTCAGGAAGGTTACTTATAAGTCCTGACTAAAGGAAATCCTACCTGACCAACCTAGAGGAAGGTCAGGTTCCCTGAGAGTTTTCAGAGGTTGTGGTATCAAGTTTTTGTAGTTAAGAAGTCACGAGTCGAAAGAAATATCAAGTTGAGGGTGTAGGTATGTACTGATGACCTTTTTGGTATCGGAACTGATCTGACTAGAAACAACCGTTTCATTACAGAGACGAAAAATTATACGACAGATCCAACCAGTATTGAAATGAAGGTTCTTGGTTCACAGAAAATTAAAGTACCGACGTGAGTGGTAGACGTCACTAAAACCTCGGGGGTTTTTATTTTAGACAGTGACAGAGGTGACAAAGGGGTAGATAAACGGTACTTCACTACCCTGGTCTACGGTACTAGAAACAAAAGACTTACGACTCGAAATTCGGTTGAAAAAGTGAGAAGAGAAAGTGAAAGTAGTTCTCTAAGAAATCAAGAAGTGAAAGACGGTATTCCCAACACAGTAGACGTATAAACTCCAATAACTATAAAGAGGGTCGTTAGAACTAAGGTCGAACACCAAGTAGGTTGGGTCGTAAAGTACACTACATGAGAATTATCTGTAATTTGTTCGTCCCACTGTTTTTTGTCGGAACTGTATGAGGAAAAGGATAAACCTTGGTCAGTACAGGTCAAGATTGTCAACGGAGAACTGGACGTATGTCTGAAGAGTCCTCCGTTCAGTTCACCAGACCATAAGGGTACAGAAAGTCTTAAAAGGTGTCAAATTACACTAGGTGTGTCAGTTTCTGAAACCGTATCAGTTATTTCGTCTTTATCTACAAAAAGACCTTGAGAGAACGAAAAAGTTACTAGGTCGCTTACAACCGTTAAACTAGAGACCAAGGAGAGTGAGAAGATTTAGGTCGAACTTGTAGACCTTCAAGTGTATGACAACTTCGGACCGAACCTCTTAAAACTCGTAATGAAACGATCGCATACTTTGCTCACGTTAACACACCATCAAACTCGTAAGAAGCCGTAACGGAAAGAATATCTCTAACCTTACTTTTGACTAGAAAAGGTCGGGACACCAGTGACGACTCAAAAGGTTTAAACGACCGTATAACTCACGTCGTGAAAGTGTCGTAGCAGAAAATCCTCAACTTTGTTGACCTTAAGGTAGTGGAGGTGATCGAAACAAGTATCACTACGAAGGATTCCGGGTGAAGTGAAGCGTAAGGTCCTACAGACCGAGATCTACTCACTAGTGTGGTAGTACTAATAGACCCAGTACTTCTAGAAAAAACATATCAAGAAGACACATAAAAATGGTGGAGAAGAATTATAGAAGACGAAGACAATGTAGGTATGGTAAAGACAGGAAATAACTCGGGTAGAAACGTACTTTACAAGGGAACCATAGAGATTAAAAGAACTTCTCTAGAGATCAGAAAGGGAAAGACAACAAAAGGAGATAAAGAAACGTAACTAGCGACTCCTTCCGAAAGAATAGAGAAGAACGATAAGAAACCTTGAGACGTAAGTCTACGAATATAGAAAGAAAAAGAGGAAACGAAAAGGGAAGAGAAGAAAAGTGTCGATAAACATTCCGGAGGAGTCTGTCGGTAAAACGGAAAAACGTAAAGAAAAAGAACTACTACCAGAACTAATGACGGAGGACATGTTATTGTACTTAGAGGTAGGTATCAAGAAGTCCGTGAGACAGGTAATCTAGATTAGGGAACTTAGATAAAGAGTGAAGGTGACATATTATATTCCCTAAACTAAATCCAGTATGGACTTACCAGATCACCAAAAGGGATAAAAGAAGTTAAATTCAGACTTAAACCGTTATTCCCCAAGTACTAGACTCGGTCAGTCGAGGGTCAGAACAAAAACGACTGACATATCTCGAAGAGGTAGAAACGAACTTTTCTTATATTAGTGAGACTAAAACCACAACTGGTAGATCACTACAGGTACACATCTCAGAAGAGAACACAACAACCTTCTCCCACAAACGATACTAGTCACTCAAGGAACCGTTTTGAGATAATCGGAAAAGGGGTGAAGTAAAGTATAAGGTTCCGGTTTAAACGGACAATGAGGTCCATGGAGAACTGAAGGATGAAAACGTAAGGTCAGGGGATATTATTTTTCCTGTATAAAAAACCCACTAGATCTTCCAGAACATCTTGGTATCTTGGTAAGTGGAAGTCGAAGAAGTCGTAATGAAGAGCCCCGTATTTGGACCTAATGACACTATAACTTACCAAACGTAACCTTTACTTGTCTCTAGTAAGACAACAAAAACTCTAACGTAGGTTCATGACGTAAAGTCTGAGAAAACAACTGATATTACCGATGAGGTAAAGAAGATTCCCTAAGCACAGGTGTTATCATCTATATTACCAATAGACCCAATTTAAGTGGGTAAGGTCAGGTAAACTCAAGTGACTAATAATTTTACAGCTACAAGTGAGAACGATAGAGGACAAAACGGGGAAGGTTAAACGGAACTAAGTACCTGGATCGTAAGGTCCAAGGATACGTTATAACGAGAAATGTCGTAGCCTGAAATGAAGGTAGTCAGTATAGGTGTCGCCCATAACAAAGACGAAACCGAGACAGAGAAGTAAGAAAGACCCCAATAAAGAGGTGACTAGAGGTCATCGTATAACCCGTGGATGGAAGGACCCCTCAAGTAGAAAGTCACAGGATAGTAAAACGGAAAAGTATGACAAGTACCCCAAGAGTTCCGTTCTTATGACTTCACCATACGGTAAGGGAAGAGGTCACCTGGTGCAAAGTAGTCTTGAGAGTTGGTACTGGGCAGGAGTTATTTACAATGAATAACAACAACAATTCCAACAACGTAATGTGTAAAATTTTAAAGACCCTAACAGTTTAGATAGTGGTATAAGGGTATATCATGGAAACGGTCTTATGAATTTTTAGAGAAGGAGTGTGATTATAGTCGATATAAAAGTGGATACAAAAAGAGACAGTACAAATAGAAATTTTTTAGATTTTAGACCATACATATCCCTAGTTTTAAAAGGAAAGAGATCTCTCGGAGTGGTAGTAATGGAAATATTAGTTGAAGGGTGACTCAACTTTAGATGGAAAAGTCTCAAACATTTAAGAATCATAGATTGACTCTAGTTAGTACGAACGACTCCTTTATCGGATCTCAACTCACTTAGTCTATTTCCGCGATGAGTATTACGACTCTCTTATAAGATTGACTGTTCTTATGATAATTTTTACGTAAGGAAGTGAATTGATATCTTTTTGGGTTTAATCTGTATCAAGACTTGGATGGACAGAATCCCAAATATAACTTTATACATTGTAAAAGACTGTCTCTAAGTACGGGTTGAGAAACGTACGGGTACGGTGTACACTAGGGTGTCTGACGTTGGACGGTCCGAGGAGACAGGTACCTTAAGAGGTCCGTTCTTATGACCTCACCCAACGGTAAGGGAAGAAGTCCCCTAGAAGAGCTGGGTCCCTAGTTTGGACCCAGAGGACATAACGTCCGTCTAAGGAATAGTAGACTCGGTGGTCCCTTCGGGTTATAAAAGACTTCCTCTAAATTGAACAAATTTAACTTTATATCAATTAAATGTCACGACACAATCTACGACCACATGTCGTTTCACTATATATATATATATGTGTGTATATGTATATATTTGAAATACATATATGAAAAATATAAGGAAAATAATATCAAATAATGTTTTATTGTATTAAGAATTAAAATGAAAAAAACCAGTTCTAAGGGTGCTCTCAGAATTCCAGAACCAAGGTCGACTAGTCTTAAGATCAGGGTGAACCGGTAGTTGAGTGTTACACTTGAATCCGTTTAGTGAGTAAGAGACACCCTCAGGTAAAGGGTAAACATTTGATGACAAGACTTAATCTGTTAACTGTGGAAGGGAGAGTGTCAAAATATATATATATATATACAAATTGATATATATTAAGATAAACTCTGAAACACTTATTTCAACTTAATTTCAGACCTCCTCTTTCCACCAGAGAGACACAGAAATCAAAACACAAGAGAGAGAGAGAAAAAATTAAATTAAAATAAAAAAACACACACACCCCAACCCGAAATTTTTGAAGTCCTCTTCCGTAAAGGGAACTCTTTGGTTGTATAGTACAGGATCCTCTTGACCGTAGACCGGACCTACTTTCTTCCTCCTTCTCTCCCATTCTTACTTCCGACCCTCCTGTCCTACCGTCCTTGAAACCAAGACTCCTAAGTAAGTCAAGTCAAGTCAGTGAGTCAGCACAGGCTGAGAAACGTCGGGTTACTTGACGTCGTGTGGTCCGAGGGGACAGGTAGTGGTTGAGGGTCTCAAGTGAGTTTGAGTGTAGGTAGCTCAGCCACTACGGTAGGTCGGTAGAGTAGGAGCCAGCAGGGGAAGAGGAGGACGGGGGTTAGGGAGGGTCGTAGTCTTAGAAAAGGTTACTCAGTTGAGAAGCTCACTCCAACGGAATTGAGTATATCTGACTTAAGAACGGACGGATAAAGACCCAGAACACATTCTCGTAGAACTCCTTTTATAATTGTCCCACTCACTGGAAGTGACCCAAATTACTAAGTGGTTAACATTTTTTATAAAATGGACCTTAACGTTATTCATACGTAAGGACCTCGGATATGGGTACTTGGATCTTCCTCCGGGGGATCTTCACACGATTCACCTGTTCCCCTCGGACTGATCAGATATAAATGGATTGGTCTATTAATTCACTTGATTTTCCAGAAAATAATAGGAACACACCTAATGCATGAAAAATCTCATAGGTGTCAGTAATAATTTTGGTACACATAAGGACTGAATGAAGACTCGTGGAAGAGACTTTTAGTTAGGTATGTACGAGTCCTTACGTTTGGTGTGAGTAAAATCACAGGCACATTTGTTTGTATTAATTCCTCCGTTTAAATGAAGTCTTAAATAAATTACGGAAGGTGTAATTTTGTCTTTACTGAAAACCGACAAGGGAAGATGAATCTACCTATTAACAATTTAAGTCTAGACTATAAAGACCTTTTTGTTCAATTTTTTTCAGAGTTGTCCGAACTAGATCAAGAGATAGGGGTACAAGGAACGTCACTGTCCATTAAGTATCTTTAATGACAGAGTCTTAAAATTTATGTTGGAAGAATTCTGACTGAGTTCTGCTAGAGTATTCTAATATTCATTTTGAGTATCAATCTCTTCACCACGATTTCACCCCTCTTTGAGTGTCCTAGTCTTATGAAAACAAAATGTCCTTCTTCTCTGTACATGACCATCAGAATAGTTTTCGTTCCTTTAGTTTGATGAAGTTTTTAAGAGTAATTTGAATATAAAATTATATAAAAGAGGTTCTGTACATTTTATTCATTTTAAAGAACTAGGTTGTGACCCAACTTATAAAACAATGGAGGACACAAATGGTGAGAAAGAATTTCGATTTTTACCCGATCTAAAATGTTACAGAATGAATAAAATTCCGTGATATTTATAAATTAGGTGATTTGTCGATTAGGAAAAGTGTTAGGTTTGGTAAAATCCAGTATTTATAAGAAAATCTTTTATAATTATTTAGTTATATTATACTTTCACTCTGGATACTCTCATTAAAATACTTTCTCATAAAATTCTTTTAAATTCTTATACTTTATAGAGAAAATTATTAGTAAGACTAAATCATTTATAAAAATGAATAATACCTACATTTTTAAGTTGATGATACAATCGTAGGAAATATAAAAAGAAATTTCGACAATTTTGTAAAGTTCAATTCAATCCAAATAAATCTTTGTAAATTTAAATCTTAGGTATTTATTCTTAAGTATTTATACAACAAAATCAAGTAAATTTTTAATATAAATTTTATAAATTTCAAACTAATGTATTCGTTGTTTTCTTATATCTGAGGACCACTTTTACTTTTGTGATTTCTATACCCAGTCCAAAAAGGTTGATCGTAGACCTTAGATCTAGAGAATGATTCTACTACACTCGTGACGACAGACGAATCTCTCATGGGAAAGTCGATTGGTGAAAAACACATATATAAAGGAAGCATTTCATATCTCATAAGACCTCATACAAATTATGTTGACCATACTTTACAAACGTAAAAAGGTATCGATCGAAAAAGTGAACGATTATACAGAATTTCTCAAAAGGGACAATCATGTATATTAACTGAAATAATAAAATTCGACAAGGAATCGTGAAATATCTCATCGAGAATTTTTCAGTAAAGATAAGATTAAAATTATCCATCAAACCAACAAAGGTAAAACAAATGTTCCTACTTCTTTCGACGTTACGTGACGCACGGAGGTATGTTGACGGTTCAGGGTTGTCATAGTAGTTGTCCGAAAAAAAAAAAAAAAGGGCCTTCGAAACCGTGTCGGTCAAAATTCAAAGGATTTCTAATAAAAAATGGGAGTTGGAGATAGTTCCGTAAAAACGTTTGGTTCTGGTAAGAGAGAGACTCTTGTCAACAATGTTTCAAAAAGTTTTGAAGAGTGGAGTAAAATGTAGGAGTCACGAATCGTGGCCTCTATCGACCATAAACTATTCTGTAAAAGCAACTTACTTATTTACTATATATACCCTGTGATTCTCGTAACTTGATCCTTACTCTTCTTGATCCGAAAACACTGAACCCAAACACTAGGACCTATACCCTTTTTAACGAAGAATGAAAAAAAGGGAGAAGTCTTTATCTCCCACCAGTCGGGCCTCCAAAGTTTTCAGGACGGGTCACAAGACGAAACAAGTCAAGTCAAGTCAGTAAGTCAGTTCAGGCTGAGAAACGTTCGGGTACCTGACGTCGTACGGTCCGAAGGGACAGGTAGTGGTTGAGGACCTCGAACGAGTTTGAGTACAGGTAGCTCAACCACTACGGTAGGTTGGTAGAGTAGGAGACAGTAGGGGAAGAAGAGGACGGAAGTTAGAAAGGGTCGTAGTCCCAGAAAAGTTTACTCAGTCAAGAAGTGTAGTCCACCGGTTTCATAACCTTAAAGTCAAAGTCGTAGTCAGGAAGGTTACTTATAAGTCCTGACTAAAGGAAATCCTACCTGACCAAACTAGAGGAACGTCAGGTTCCCTGAGAGTTCTCAGAAGAGATTGTGGTATCAAGTTTTCGTAGTTAAAAAGCAACGAGTCTAAAGAAATATCCAGTTGAGGGTGTAGGTATGTACCGATGACCTTTTTATTATCGAAACTGATCTACGTGGAAACAACCCCTTCATTACAGAGACGAAAGATTATACGAGAGATCCAACCAGTATCGAAAAGAAGGTTCCTCGTTCGTAGAAAATTGAAGTACCGACGTCACTAAAACCTCGACATGAAACATCAAAACAGAAAAGTTCCCCTCGATCCTCATCAAAGGTGTCACAACATGTGAATCCACGATTTCTTCATAAACTCATATATTAATAGATTATAAGTTAATCTATAACTTTCATAACTTTATATCGGTTTTAAATTTAAGTAAATATTTAAGTAGAATTTTTATACCTATTTTACTTTTTCAGTTTCGAATTTCGTTAAACAGTGTGATTTTCTTGTATAAATACTTAGAACCATAATTAGGATTTATAAATTACGTCTTTTATATCTAGAGATCCCTAGTTTCCCTTTTTTTGGAAATCCACTATTAAAGAATCCCTTGATGGTATGAAGAAATTTTATTCCTTAGACACTTATGGAAGTCGAAAAACATTTCTTTTCATACAAGTATAACCTGAACTCTCTCGTTCAACAAATAATCCAACGTAGGAAGTATAATATGAGTATATAACTAAAGACATTCTTCCACTTATAGATGTGACTGAAAATTTTTTTAGTTTACAGGGACAGATTAATAGTATGAAGTTTTCTTAGGTACTATGAGAGACGAAATTCAATCAATTAAGAAAGTCCTGACGAGATTTTACGAAGGGTCTCGTTCTTCTCGATTAAATCTAAATATTTAACACTCCCTTTTTTCCCTATACATACATACATATTTACTGAGTGAAAGATAAGATATTTCGCGAGAGGATGGAACACTCTCCTCTCCAGTTTCTCTCCTTCGTATAAAATGTATTTAAGAAAATGACTTTCCTTTCAGAAGTCCCCAAATTTTTTGATTGTTCATTTTCTACATGTTGGGGGTGGGGTGGGGGGGTGGGGGCGGGTTTAAGAGGATAGTTACACATCAACCCATTAAATAAAAATACTAAATTTTATAAACTTGGAACTCTTACAATTTATAAAAATGAACTTACCTTAAGTCAATACTAATGAATTCATTGATAAAAGAATTTCAGTTATACCGAGACTAACTTAGCGATCTCAAAATAAACTTTGATATACTAATCGCTCTTGAGGGGATTCCCAAAATAAGGAACTAAAACGAATCACATAAGAATAATAAAGAAGTTATTTTTGTCAGAAACGAACTCTTAAGAAAACATTCTCATTACACCATTAACACAGTTGTGAGTGGTAATATAATAAAAGGTGATTTGATAATCTTAAATCGACATCCACGAGTTACCAAAAATTTTTCCAATTAAATTATTTGTACGTTATCAGAGACATTTTGTTATTGAAGTACTTAAAATCTTGACCCATTTTCTAAGTCAAGGAGTAAACCCAATTATGATACTAAAGTAGTGTCTGCTTTTTTTGATGTGACTGTAAAGGAAGAAGGACTAATAACCTCCCATCAATGCTAAATAACCCCCGAATGACCCACGGTCCTGGTTGCAAATCCATCCACTTCAATGACATTACTCTGATTTGTTATTCAATCACCGAACTCCTTACAACTTTAAGTAAAGAGAGAATCCATTCTCAGACCCAATCAACAAGTCAGTAAGTCCCTGAGTCTAAGTGCCACCAGACACACCAGAAGTCCCCAGAGAGACCCCGGTAATGTCATTCGTCCTTCACCTTTAAATCGTATCTCTTAACACAACACGTCGCAAATACCTGACTTTTCACAGCAAAACGAATTTAAGACAACCGACCCCGAATCAGTGGACCGACGTGGACCGACGTCTTTCAAGACCCTTCACATCAGTTACGGACCCGTCACTAAAAGATTCATGTTAAAATGGTACACTTTCTTCACTGTGTCTCGACCGTCTAAGACGGTACAAAATACATTAACAGACTGAATGCGACTTGATGAGACTTGTTTATCCTAGGATATCTTTGATCGGGTAATGAATAGGTTCCAGTATGTCGAACATTCACTCTCAGTCTTAAACTGGATTCGAACAAACCGAGGTTTCAGGTACATGAATTGGGGATACAGTATGTCATATTGTTTCCAATCTTATCTTGGGTTAGTTGACCCAAGCTACTTAACATTTATAAGGAAAAGAGGTCTAAAGGGTCTTGGTATCGTAGATAGGACGTTTTCCTTCCTTACTGACACACCAGACTGAACCGTAAATTGGAGACCCGAGAGTGATGTTGGTGTCTACGACGAGATTCTGTCAATTCCCGTAAGACCTTCCAAAGATTAACTTAAGTTAATTAAAGTAAAGTACGTAAACAACATCAAGTAAAACGACTGAACCCAACCGACTTAGATGTGGGTAAGAGTTAGTAAAAGGAACGAAAAGAGATTGAGTCTTTACCTTTAGACGTTAAGGGATCTAGACAGAGTGGGTCACCACCAGTGGTCCATGGCAAGACGGTTACTCTATATTACCCTTTATAAGATTCTAACCAAAGGAAAATGTTTATTTTTGTGTTTCGGGGAGTTCTTCCGAAACCCCGATAAACGGAATAAAAACAGAGTTTACACTTACACTAAAGATGTCCACGAACCAGTGGTGTAATGGAGCTCCTATTTTCAGATGTACGGTTCTTCTCACCCTTCCACCTTTGAAAGAAGACCTGGAACTATGTAGTTGGGACCCCCCTCCCCCACCGATTAGAGAATACGTAAAAGATAATAAACGAAGTCTTTCGTTTATATGGCTTACAGAATGGAGGTTAAAGGAAGGAAAGGAAGGAAGAATGAAAGGAAGAAAGGGAAGAGAGAAGAGGAACAGAGAAGTAAAGAAGGAAAGAATAAAAAACTGACGTCTGTTACCGTTGAACTCTAGTTAGGTCTTAAATCGCAAAGGAAGATAGTGTATAAAGTCACCGCACCACACTATCCTTTTTGTCTAACGAACTTTCTTTAGTGAGGGTAAGAGAAAAACAAAGAGACGTTAAGATCCCTAATGTTAGGAGTAAATAGATCGGTAAAAATGTATTATTGAACCCCCCCTACTTGTTTAAATAAAAAAAAACGAAAATTCTAAATTATCACCGTTAATTTTTTATTTTAGAAAGGAGAACCAATACGTAGAAGGAAAGGAGTAACCTGAAAACACTCACCGATAAATTAAAGGAACACCTTTTATCACTTTCTGTTTGAACTCGAAGACTCTTCTGAACAATTGTTCAAAATTTACGTGTAAAGAATCTCCATTACTTAAGAGGTAGACTTTTCTTAAACTCAAAGATTTCAATTAAACCCAGGAAATATATCAAATTTTTCTTTTTAGAAAGACAAACACTTCGACAGGAACATTCGGTACTGTCCGGTGACTCCACTTCTGACTCTCCCTTCCTCACCGATCTTGAGTTCTCCCACCCTTGATCAAAGAGGAACGAGAAATCCGTCAACAGAGACAAAGAAAGAAAAAAAAAAGAAGGGTAAAATTTGAAAAAAAAGTGAAAAAAACCTATATTTACATAAATAAAATTAACCTCCGATTAATGTTATAACATCACCAAAACGGTATGTAGCTGTGCTTAGGTGGTGCCCACATGTACCCAAGGGGTAGGACTTGGGGGAGGGTGGAGGGAGGGGTAGGGTAGGGAGACCCAGTAGGGTCACGTGGTCGGGGGTCGTAGGACATAGTACGTAGTTTGGACCTGAAAACTTAGTAAAGTGTATACTATTATATGTACAAAGTTACGGTAAGAGGGTTTGGTAGGGTGGGAGCGGGAGAGGGTGTCTCAGGTATTCTGACAAGATATGTAGACACAGAGAAAGTGACAGAGAGTATGTCCCAATAGTAATGGTAGAAAGATTTAAGGTATATATACGTAATAATATGACATAACCACAAAAAGAAAGACCGAATGAAGTGAGACATATTATCCGAGGTCAAAGTAGGTGGAGTAATCTTGACTAAGTTTACATAAGAAAAATTACCGACTCATCATCAGGTAACACATATACATGGTGTCGAAAGAATAGGTAAGTAGACGACTACCTGTAGATCCAACAAAGGTACAGGACCGATAACACACAAAGACTACTCCGTTTTGAAATAATACCAGTCAGTCTCCCTAACCGTAACACCACCAAAGACAAAACAAGACAATCAACTAATCACCAAGGATTAAAGATCTCTACACTAGACCTGTAAAACAAAAATCTTTTACGAAAATAAAAGAAGATATACACGTTTTCCATAAGGAATAAAACGTGAAGTGTACGACGACGACGACGATTCAACGACGTCAGTGCAGGTTGAGACACGTTGGGGTATCTGTCGTCGGGTGGTCCGAGGAGACAGGGACCCTAAGAGGTCCGTTCTTGTGACGTCACCCAACGGTAAAGGAAGAGGGAAGATGAAGTGTATTACGCACGATTATAAAGAGACGTATCGAAAATCTATAATTATTCTTCTGATTCCTTTTTGTCCGGTTTCGTCTTATACTATTATTATTATTTTATTATATTATTGTTATCGTTTCCCAGTCCCAGTGACTCCCTGGAACGTGTTGAGACCTCCCCTCACGATGGGTACATCTAACACCTCACCTTTCACAAGGTGTCTCAATATGTCGTGCCACCGGGACTTTTGTGAAGTCAACACAGTATGTACTGAGATTCTTCTCAGAGGAGTTAGAAGTGGTGCTAGGATACTTCATGTGGGATTATAGGGGTGAAGTATCCATTCCTTTGACTCCACGTTTTTTCGATTTCCAGTTTCTTTATCGTCTTGACCCTACACTTCGGTTTAGACCGAAGTTCCAGAGTTAAGTATTAGTAAAATGGTATGACAGGACTCGATCTATCCTGTCTAGGTTCCCTTTGTAACAGATAAGTGAGTACGTGATAATTTTTTTTTAAAAAAAAAAATCACAAGACCCGTAACACGATGTACGACCTTATTTCGTTAAGTTGTTGAGGTAAAAATCGGGTCAAATTTGAGTCTTTCAATGTCCTAACAGAAAAAGACTCCAAAAATTTGTCACCACAACAGTACTTAAAGGTTCTACTCGACTTCTTTCTTGTCACACTGACTAAAGAATCCCAAGAAACCTATGTATTCTCGGTGTAAGGTCTATGAAGGACATATTCTGAGAGATAATGGGAGGACTAAGACTTCACTTAATCGTGTTTACAATGGAAGGAAGAATCGGAAGAGGAGAAAGAGAAAGAGAATAAGATTATGATGGAGAGAGGGGGAGGAGGAAGGTAGAGTATAATGACGGACTTACCCTTTAGTCTCCTTACTGGGTTTAGAAAGGATGATCTCTTTTTACACGATTAAGTTATTAGAGTAATTTAAATATTTTTATTGCGATTCACTTTGTATGTCTGTAAAATAAAGACTTCCGTCTCTGAATTTAACACAAAATAATTTATTTGCCCCACTGGAATTGAGTGAGGAAATACCGATGTGATCATTTTATACTCGGTTTACTTGAGTGTCTCCCCCGTCACATCTTTTTCTTATTTTTGTATATTTCTCCGTTTTTAGGTAGACATTAGTGGTACAAGGAACACATAACATCAGAGTCCGGTTTCTTGAAGAGTCACTTGTATAAAAAGGGGAATCCAACTAGATATAACTGTTGGTGGGTACCTGTGATTAAAAAATTCTCATCTGACACCGAACTTCCTCCGTCTCCGTTGGGACACGATCTAAAGTGACTTCGTGTAAACGGTACTTTTATTGACAATAACGGCAACGGTGAGTTACCAGTCATGAAAAGTCATACTTACGTCCCTCAATGTATGTAATATAAACGTGTTCGAATGAACCTTGACACTGTTCCATCTCTATCCCCCTACCCCTCCGGGTCCAACTTAATAGGGGTCCAAGAGAGCAACAACAATTCCTCTTTTTTCCGACTTTACTGTCCCGTGTAGTCCCACGTTTACATTCGTTATAAATTGGGTCATACAATTATTTCTCGTTCTAAACGAACGACCACGGGGTCATTCGGTACGGAGTATTCGTAACACCAAAGGTTTTAATAAGGTTCAATCCGTGACGATGTTCAATTTATACGACGACCGACACTTTATTACTCTCCCTATTATTTATATATTTTGAACCTTAGAGGACTACTTTTTACTTTCACTAAAGTACTTGGGTTGGTCAGTTTGAGTCTACTTTTTGGGGGTCACACGAGTGGTACTGATTACGGAACCGGAAGGTACACTCTTCGAGTCTAAGTTAAAGGATAAGACTATAGAACAAGACCCCCGTCGATACTAATCCTAGTAATGAGCCTGTCGTTCAAGTAGATCACAACCATTCACACACCGAGGTTACAGACCCACCCTCTCTTATTTTCAAGTTTCAGAGCCACACACTTGTGTAGGGGGTCTTTTACACAGAGATGCCTTGACCCCCGTTTATAATCTTCACTATCAATTACTGTCATTGTTGAAGCTATATAGATATACCTTATGGGAACAATTAATAGGACAAGGAATGTTGGGACCCTTCATCAGTTTACCCAAAACATTTTAGTAGATTATCAGTTCTTTTGTCTCCGAGTTCTTCAGAACGGGGTCCAGTATACTAACCATTCACCATTACGGATCTCCTTTTCGGACTAGAATGGTGATGAATCTCGAGAAAGGGAAGTAGAGAAGCAACAATGACAAAGGGATTGGACGACAATTCGGGTGTCCGTGCGTGTGTGCGTGTGTGAGAGAGACACCCCATACTTGTTTTATCCGTAGGACAGATTTAATTAAATAAAGTACTCTAGTAAAGAGGTGTGAGGTAAAGTGTAACGGACACCTCTGTATTTGGATCAGAACTCATTTTCTTACTCCTGAAACCAGGGATTAAACCGGGATTTACAGTACGTCTTTTACAAAAGAATTGAGTTACACTCGGGACCTTCCGAACAAACGAACTGAAAGTTTGTGACGGTCGGTCTTCTGTGTAGTAGGATTTTCTGAAATGTCTCTTCCGATTTAGGAAGAGACCACCTTTTAAATACGGACTCTCCTACTATGGCATGTCTTTTCTATACCCTCCCCCCACCGCCATGTCTCCGAATCATTTTTAAGAAATCGATCTTTAAGACCGGGTACCTAAGGGTTCGTTCGAATTAAAACATCTGTAATCGACAATACTTACTGGTATTACCAACCATGTCGGAGTAGAGTTTAAAGAGTTCTTCTCCTTACAGAGAATTAATTAGTAAGTCCCTTTTTTTTTTTTTTCTTCTTATTTCGTTCTCCTTTTATTGTACAAACAGAATAAGATCTATTACAAAATTCGAGAAACTGGGACGACCCGAGTGTCTTTGTCCAGATACTGTGGCTCTTCATTTTATTTAACGGTCCAGTAGTGTGGAACGGGTATAGTCTGGAGGAAAGTTAAGTTATTTACTACACAGTAATCTCCACCCGGTAATCGTAGTGCTCCCTCCGACAAAGTCCTCGAGAAAAAGAGAGAGAAGGCTTGTGACCCCGACACCGACTCACGGTGCTATAAGATTAGATGGACAGTCCTTGAAGTTCGTTCTATAAGACTAGACTCACATGTAAGACTCCAGGGATAAACTTTGATCGGAGAGACAGTAGTCATACCAAGAGTGCCGGAACCCTTGGGTCCCGATGATACATCCTACCAATCGCCATGTGGTATCTTACAGGAGACGGGTCAAAAGTGTATCGGTACGAAAATCTTATTCTAAAGGTTCCGGAGAAGTTTTTCGTCTTATGTACTGTAGACCTTCACTGCTACTAGGTACTAGAGAATAAATATGGGACGTTGTCACAGAGAGTCAATGTTCAAACATATTTCTAGTATATTTGGTGTGGTTTTTGTGGTTAATGATGAAGAGAGAGGGTCTTAAGTAATCCAACCCCTACCCGTCTATAAAATGTAAAATTATTTAAGGGTACAATACGACTACGACGACCATTCTCGAAGTGTGAATCTCACCGTGACAAGATCTTGATTGAAAAGTCTAATTGGTCAATGGATTACTCCTAAACTTCTTTACCCTTTCTATGTCTGTCACTACCTCTTTCCTCTTACTTTTATAAAAGTCTTAAACAATTACCTCCAGTTTATACTTTCGTTCAAGGGGTCCTCGTTCGAGACGCTGGAACACCCTCTCCTACTTCTTATTCTCTCCTTCCGTCTATCTTCTCCTGAAGTATCTTTTACAGGAAAGAAGTGTATAAATCGGTTCCGGTTACGACCATGACTGTTAACGGTGGGTTTGGGAAGGACAGAAGAGACGGATACTTACCTTTGGGAAGTCTTGTATCTCCCGGTATGGAAAACTGTCGTTTAAACTTCGTACTGTTTGGTTAGTCGTTCTACACTCAGTTAATAATAAGAACTTACTGATCTTTTAAGATGAACGGAAATTTCAACTTAGATACGTTTACTTGCTACCCTTCTTTGACCGTACCCCCCGGTGACGTCCCCTCCCTCTCTCTTACCCGACGACCCACGTGAAACTCGACCCCGTAACCCTATGACACATGACAAGAAAACTTAAGTGGTTTTCTTGGAGTCTGTACCTAGACGGATCAGCCCCAGGAATCATTTGAGACTAACTGGTATAACAGGTCGGACCGTCTTCAAGTCAGACGAGAAACAACGAAGTCTTTACCTTTTTAACTCTTGTTGACGGTTCAGAAACTTCACACACGGACACCCCGACCCGGAGTGTCGACGAGTTTGGACTTTTATTAATTCATAAAGTGGTAACGTTACTGAGTCAACCCCAATCTTGGAGCGGTCTAACCTCAGACTGATAAAAATTACGTACTTAAAGTTTTTACCAACTCTCCACACCAGGTCTTATATTAGGTAGGTTTTTTTGAGTACGGGAGTACATCAAGGACCGTTGGGTTCCGGAGGTACCGTCGGGTGTTTGGGTGGTCAGGGTAATGATTTCGTCGGGGGTTAAGAAATCTGAAAAGACTAAAGAGAAACAAGGAGGGAGTAGTCTTTCACAGAGGATACGGGAATTTATGTGATTTTATCATTTTCACTGACACCGATCCATTAAACTACTGGTGGTGTCGACCGAAAAAGAACAGTAAGTACCGTTCTTTCCATTAATCGAATGATTAATGGATAAGTGTCTTTGAAAGGGACTGGTAGGTTTCATTCCTGCGTCAGGAAATTTTTCTTTAGTAGTGTGTGACAAAAGAGGTGTAGTAAGTGCTGAGAGAGTCTTTACCGGAACAATAGAATAAATAAATGATCGAGGGAGGGGTGGAAGTGACACTCGAGGTACACTCGACTCTAGAACAGTGAGAACAACTACTGTCATAGAGGTCACGGCTCTGGACACACATCGCGTACCATCTCCGAGTTTCGAGAACGTGTATTTACGTGACTTCGGTTCCACCTCGAATTACTACGAATGTCCAATCGGGATGTTCCATTTTGTGTAAAGTTATTCTGGGAGTTAAGAAGTTGAGTATCCTTGTAGTTGTTTTTACGTCTGTAACGTCAGAGAGGTCCCTTCGGACTCGATCTAATACCACCACTGATCGAGTTCGGGGTATGTTTACGACCGTGCAAGGTAGTGTTTTTACTACAAAAAACCGACTACCAGGGATCCAATATGTAAAATTTTCATTGGAGCAAAGTTTCGAAACATGATCCCAATTTTAATATTTTAGGTTCGTGTGTTTGGGAAGAATAGAGACGGATTTTACTCAGAAATAAGTAGACAAAATTTAACTCGTGTACATGAAAGGAAATGACGAGTACAGGAAAGACAAAGGGTTTTCTGGTCTTTTCCCTTTATTGTCCTCTGTCCCTACCACTACAAGAGATCCTAGACACCTCTATGAAACGAAAACAATAAACGGTCTTGAGAAATTTCTCAAACTCTTTTCTCCTTTCAGATTCAAGACTTTCCATAAAGAGTCACTACCATGGAGGGGTTCTGATACCCCTTACCGCGATCTCCATTTCTTCGGTGAACGGTTACATCCTCTACGTTCTCTACGTCCAAGCTAGGAACTCAACCCTTCTAGGGGACCTCCTCTCTTACCGATAGGTGAGGTCATAAGAACTGACCCTTTAGGGCACCTTCCTCGTCGGACCACCGATGTCAGGTACCCGAGTGATTATCAGCATGAGTTGACTCGTATACCGGATCTTGTCAGTAAATACTTCACACCAGGAGTCTAGTCGTCGTAATAATGGTGACTGCTTAAACAATTTTTACACTTAAGAGGTCGTACTGAGGTCTGAGTTCCACAGCCATCCCGACCTAAGGACCCCTCCTAGATCCCCTCTAATGTAAAACATACACACGGAAAACCTCGAAAACCACTACCGGTCATCAGAAACTGAACGTTGGAGTAGGTAGTCAGGTCAGAGACTGAGACGGACATACTGAATCCACCTCTATCGGTAAACACAAAACTGATCGACCAAGATTACGTACGACTTTAAACTCATGGTGATAGATCTTGGAACGATGAGTTATATACTGGATGTCAGATCGTCGTAGTTGTAATGGACCAACGAATAATCTTCGTGTCTTGGTGTCCGGGACGTTATCTGGGTCTCAGTATTAGTTGTAAAAAGTTCTAGAAGTCACCTATTAATAGTTGGAATTTTAATCTTTGTACCCTAGATCTTAGAGGACCGTACAAGACCATTATTTAGTGTGTTTTTTAACTCCTATAATTTTATAACACGGAACGAAAACATGATGTAAAAATCCTCGATTGTTCCAAAATTAAAAGAATTTGATTATGTAAATTTCTTATTCTCATTAGGTTTAAAGAAAAAGGTACTGTCGAAAAGAATTCCACACGAGAAGTCTATTTAGGAGACCTCATGAATGCATTTAAGTGTAAGGAACTGGTATACAGTCAAGGTAATTTAATTTTAAATGTCTCTGGACAGAACCTTAGACGTAAAAATGTACGTGGAACCACTAAGAGTATATAATACCAGATTTCCACCATCGAAAAATCTCTATCAAAAGAGATTAAATTTGGAAGTCTAAACGGGGACTTGTAGTTATAAACAGTTGAAGATTACTCCTTTAACCGTACTTTTGGTTATGATAATCTTCTTTTTCGACTTATTTAAAATGATATGTAATTATACAAATATTCAATTTATTAATGTCTGTTGACGAATTCCGATATTAGAGAAGGAAACTACAAAGACTATAATAGTATAAAATTCAATTTTTCCATTGAAAAGACTCTTTGGACCGTTAGGTATTTTCAGAACCTCTTTCCCGGGGGTAAATACCACCTATTCTCAGAGAAAATGAGAAGAATAGTAAAAGGGTAGTTTAATAAAAAGATAGTTCTTATGTTCGACGACACTTTTTAATTTTTATACTAGTTCCTCTTAAGTGGGGAAGTAGGAACAAGTACGGAAGGAAGGAAGTAAAACAACTCCAACGCACTCTCGACGGTTCTGTAGGTGTGACCAATTGTTTACCGATTAACTGTCAGTGGGTAGACAACTACACTAACACCGACAAAAGTCTACCTCAGTTACTAGTAATCTAAAACAAAGGGGAGTACCCCCTTTCGACACTGTATGACTAATGGACTGCCACAATCTTTCTAAAGACTGAATAACAAATACATGTGATCTATTTAAAAAGAATTCAAATCACCAGAACAGAGTGGTGATCAAAGACAGATTTAGGTATCAAATCAATAAAAATATTGACGTCAAAAATTACCATCACCACATATTTAACACCAAGTATGTAACTTCATAACGTCTTTATTCATTAACCGTTTTAACCTACTAAACGGAAAGATTCGAATTCGTTAAGACGGGGTGGGGACGGGGGGTGTAAGACACAAAAGAGTATACGGAACACTTGAGAGACGACATATTTTATATATTTTCGTAAAGATCCCACTCTCCTCTTCTACGTTCGCACCACGACATTAGAAAAGTGTCACCTTTGTGAACTATACGTACTGGGTTTCTCTCGTCGGGACTTCGTCATGTGTATGTCACCGTTGGTTCGAAACTCCGGACTGTATTTACGTCGAGAAGAGAAACCTGTCGTCGAGTCGTCCTAATCACACCCTATAGTGTCAACGACACACCACGATAAGAACAAAAAGAGGGGATGAAAGAACATGAATTGGTCACTGTTGGGGGAGAGGAACACTCTGACCGGAAAGGAGTTCTGACCCTAGGTATACGTCTTTGCTCAGATGGAATATCATTGACAGAGAAAAAACCTTATTTGTATGTCCAGAATGGATTCAGATATCCTACTAAACCCAAATAAGTTTTGTAAATTGTCGAATGTGTTGAGTTATAACCCGAAGGGTCAAACACGATCACCATTTCTTGGGTGGACGGTTACTTCCTCTGAATGTCTCTGTACCCAAACCTAGGGACCTAGCCCTTCTAGGGGACCTTCTCGTGTACCGTTGGGTGAGGTTATAAGAACGGACCTCTTAAGGGACTTATCTCCTCGGACAACCCGATATCAGGTATCCTAGTATTTCTCAACCCGTATTGACTTCACTGAATCGTGTGTGTGTACGTTCGTGTCGAGTTATAATGTCCGAAGGGTCTACCGAGTCACCATTTCTTAGACGGACTGTTACTTCCTCTATGTCCTTTACACTCAAACTAGGGACCCAACCCTTCTAGAGGACCTCCTCCTTTACCATCGGGTGAAGTCATCATAACGGACCTTCTAGGGTACCTGTCTCTTCGGACCACCCGGTTACCCCAGAGTTTCTCAACTTGTGTTGACTCGTGAGTACGTGTGTCTCGGGTCATAAATTTTTTTTTTTTTTTTCCGGTTTTCCGTGTACTTTTCTACGAGTTGTATCGATTAATGGTCTCTTTACGTAGGTAAATTTACCAAGGTAGATTCCAATCGTACAACGTTACACATCATAGTTTTATTCCCTCATGTTCCATGAACCGTTTTCCTAAAAATGTTCTTAATAACTTTACTATTTCTTACGTTGGTTCGACCTACATACCCTTCACTTCTCTCCTCTCCTGATCACCCAACCCTCTCTCATCTCCGTAGTCACCGGACTTCCGAGGTCACTCCAGTCTTCCGTCCAAATCACCCTCCACAACTTGTTTGTAAGACCTTCTTACCTTTAAACATAGAGATTACACCCTACATACTTAATTTCTGATGTCTCAACCACGTCGATCCCCATTACTGGTTCACTAGGATACTGATTCTTTCTTTCCCTGACATCTACTCCTTTAATTCCTTGATTCCGTTGTCATACAATTTACCTAAGAAAAAAAAAAAAAAAAAAATAAAAAAAATTTCACCTCACATCAACTAAATCACAACAAATCCAAATCCATATGTCGTTTCACTAAATCGATATATCTACTTCTATTGAAAAATTCTGAGAAAAGGAAATATCCAATAATGTTTTATAATTCGTAAAAAAGGACACGAGACATCATCCAGGAAAACAATCAATGGATAAAGTATATATCACATATATACAAGTAGGGTGTGGGTATTACATAGGGAGGGAGGTGGGGGTAACCCGAGAACTGATATGTTGATTTCAGTGGCCCCCTTATCTTTCTGAACTCAACCTTTCGTTCTATCACTGGATCCCGGTCCCGAGACTACTAGTTCCCTCTTACTACCATTCTCTTGTTTTTTGTGACTACGTTTGTCGTTTCTATTCATCTCCTACTTTTTCGGTTTGGTATCCGGAACCCCTTTAAAATTTTTATATTCTAACCTCTTCGGGATCTGACTCTCTTCACAAGAGCAACCTTTGGGTCCGAAATTCTGGACACTACTTCCCCGTGACCCTCCTCTAAGACCTAAACTCCGACGAACGACCAATACCTAAGAAATGGTTGACTCGACGGTCCCTTCGACTAACCATTCCTTAGGTATGGTAAGTATGTCTTCTTTTCTTTTACCCATGTTAACAAAAAGAAACGAAAAGAAAACTTATTTATTTCTTTATTCCCGAATCCTTCCTACTGACCGACGGACTTCAGACGACTCAATTCTCTGTCACTTCGGTCCTAGTCTTGGGACCCAGGAGATTGTCGGATCAAGAGAAAGGTGGGAGAGTCTTCAGTCTCCCGGTTTACTAGTCCGTTGTTTCGTCTCGAAAAGTCCAGAGACACAGAAGGACAGAGAAGTTTCCGTAAATAATAAAGTAGATAAGACTAATTTTAAACCCTACTGTTTAACACCAAACAATTGACATTTGGGAAAATTATTTACAAAACTTACCGAAATTTACTAAGAGACTTAAGATCGCATTAAATAAAGTTTACTCGTGTAACCTTTGGTTCTTGATATTATGGATACTCAGTACAGAACCTCTTCCCTCCCTTTTCTCGTTACTCTTATTATAAAAGGGTGGTCTGTCGTAAATCTAAGAGGAATAAGTTCCTTGAGTACACTTGTACGTAAATTGTTTATGAAATCTACATTGTATGAGAGGAGGGTTGGGGGTGAGTTTTCTTCTCATTTGATTTAATAACTCTTGCGTATCCATTGAACCTATAAAAGAATTTTATTAAATTCCGAATGTAAAATTATTGATAGAAGTTCATGATCTAAATTTAGGTACGAAAATGATCGTTTTTAAAATAAAATGTTTTTACATAAACTCCTTACTATACCGGCACATTTTAACCGTAGTCGGTTGAAAGGTGTCGATTTATAGACCTTCCCAGTAATTCTACCCGATAAAGTCTTACCTAAATAGGGACTAAGTCCGAAGACATGTACACACACACATACACACACACACAGGGTTTCGCGTGCAAAATCAAGGCACTTTTGGTAGACACTTCTACGACCGATAAGAAACTTGGCTAGAGGTGACTACTAATCAGGACTCAATGGACGTAAAAATGTAGGATTCAATCAGATTCGGACAAACTTCGTGTCTAACTTGAACCGAAAATAAGTGCCCTTGTAAACCAAACAACTTTAAGGACCTTATTAAATTGACGAAGGTATCATTTATGTAAAAAGACACTAATATAAATTATCCGAGGACTGTAGGTAGTTTGTTTCATCTGAATGTGAAACTCCGTCTTATGAGGTCTGTCATAAAGTTTGAATTAAGAGGTTGACCTTACTTTTATTCTTTGATGTAACTATTTTTCCTTCAAAACTCAACCGTCCTAAAGACTTTTTAGGAGAAATGTCGAACGACCCGTTTGACCATCAGATTGGAAGACCTTTTTCTTAATCTATCGAGTAATCTCCGAGTTCAGATGTGAGTATAAAGTGAGGTAACAAGTACAATTTTAGATAGAAGACAGGTCGTAACATACACTTTTTTCATTCTCCTTTGTCTTACTTCGAAAATTAAATTTTTAGGAGTGTCGACCCGAAATAAAATTTGACCACTAAATTTTCGTTATTTACAAAAATTAAAATATGAAACGTCTTCTTCTCAAGTACAGAAAAGAAAATTTCCGAATTGGTTCACTTATTAAATTTTTGTCGTTCAAACATTAACCGTTCTACTCTGTATTTAATTTTTCTTCCTTTAATTCTAAAATTTTCTACATTCTCCATCCTCAATCTTACTACACTCACATTGTACGTTCATGTAAATATTTTGAATCGAACCCAACTAGAATAATAAAGATGTGGTTTTAAAGATAGGAACGACGATTCTTGATAAATTTTAATATATATTGATATATAAAGTATACATATTAATTTTCACCCGTATACTGACATACAAATACACAAATAAATACAAATTGAATATGAAAAAATTCAAGAAAAAATAGGAAAATCATTCATTGTAATAACCGAAGATTCCATAAGAATCAAAAAAAAAAAGAATTTCTTTTTAAAATGTAACTTAAAAAGGAAATATTTGTAAGTATTCGATAGTATAAGTACACCGCCGAGAGTGACTTGATCCAAATCAGTGAGGAAACTAAGATCAAAGGATTGACTTAAAGTGTCTCAGATGTCTTCTACTCTAAATTAGACACATCTCAGGAAGCCTTTTCATCTATAACGTTGAGGGAAATCATTAAGTATAGAAATTGTTAAGACTGAGAGTCATTTCAAAGGAAGTAAAGAATTGATTTCTGGTTCATCCTTCGTTAATCGGGAACAGGTACTTAGTTAATAGAAAAGGTCAAGAAAACTAAAGAAAGGACATCAGAAAGATTACATTAGGAAATTACTTTACACTTTTATTACGTTTACTTACGTTTTCTTAGTGGGAGGTCAAGAAGTCGTAAGAAAAAGAGAAACCACATAGTGTTTGTACCCCCAAGATTCCCACCCTAATCCCGTTTTGTCTGACTTGAAGTTTAAGGTCCAATCAGAGAATGATAGCCAACTGGTACTGAATCACTTCATAGTCAAAAGAATAGACTTTCTACCCCTCTTTTTACCCCTCTTATTAGAAAAAAAAGGCTACACTTGTAATTCACTGTATTATGAATATGATGATCCTGACATGCTTCACGAGTTTTATTTGAACTATTTTTAGGATCAAGTCTAAAACTGAATTTCATTTATTATAACTTATATATAAAATTAAACTTCCATTTTATAGATACGTCTCTCTATTTTCAAGAATAAATTGTACGAAGACACTTATTCAACTTACATCCCTTAAAATTGAACAATCAAGTAAAAACATATTTTGAAAACGTTTGATCCCTAATGTTTTATTTTGTTATGAGAGTTTACTTTTTGACATGAGGTATATATTTGATATATAACACTCTTCAATGAGTCTTCACGACATAATGTTATAAATAAAAAGATTTCGAATGGATAAATGTTAACACTGAGATATGTCTTCGACTCAAGAATGAGGATCCGTTATTTTAAAAGTAAATATACTGTAAAATACTCCGTAAAAATGTAATAATTAAGTAAAATAGTAGTGTTTTAAGAACGTTCTGTCCATCTCCTTTAGGTTTGAATAATAGACGTTTGATAGTGGAATGAAACGTCCATTCCTTTTAGGTCGAAACCTCTTTCATCCATTGAACGCAATCCTGTGTCTCAAGGATTCCTCCTTCTTGAGCGAAAGACAGTGATCAAGAACCCAAGGGAGAACGGGGTTGGAGGTGGGGGTACAACGGAGACGGTCGAAACAGTTACTGTTCGAAGTCTCAATTCATGTTCTCCAAGCTTTTCCTTTCCATAAACTGGAATGAGAGTGGCAGAAGGTCCAGGATACGAACCTTCCCAGTACTCTGTCTGTTGGAAGACTAAAGGACGGAGAAACCTGATATAGAACAGATATCTTTACCAAGTTCTACCGTGTAATCTGTCTTTACCCTCACGAGTCCTCATCCTTTCTCTCCCGTTCTGTCTCAAAGTTGTACCTCTCCCTCCTCCCGGTCCTAAATCTCTTCCCCTCCATTCTCCCTCTTCTCCAGAAGAGACAAAAAAAAAAAAACAGATCGGTACTCTCTCGGAGGTTCGTTGATCGTTCATTATTATTGGACAAGATAACATCTGTCGACTAACAAAAGGGTATAGTCACCCTCACTTAGAATATAATTTTATGAATAGATTGAGTTGTGATTTTCCTACAATTGGGTTAATTTGTTGTCTGTTACTACTATAATCTGTGAAAAGGATTCTTTCATGTGTTTACCGGTTTCTACACTCCTCTACGAGTTGTAATAATAGTAATGTCTTTATGTTTAATTTTGGTGTCACTCTATGGTGAAGTATGAGTGACGACGACGACGACGACGATTCAGTGAAGTCAGCACAAGCTGAGACACGCTGGGGTATCTGCCGTCGGGTGGTCCGAGGGGGTCGGGACCCTAAGAGGTCCGTTCTTGTGACCTCACCCAACGGTAAAGGAAGAGGTTACGTACTTTCACTTTGCACTTTCACTTCAGTGAGTCAGCACAGGCTGAGAATCGCTAGGGTACCTGACGTCGGGTGGTCCGAGGAGGTACCCTATAAGGTCCATTCTCATGACCTCATCCCACGGTAACGGAAGAGGTGTATGAGTGATCCTACCGACTTGATTTTTTCTCTTTATTATTGATCACAACCTCTCCCACACCCCTTTAACCTTAGGGGTACGGGACAACCACCTTTACATTACCCCGTTACCGAAATCCTTTGTCGGACCGTCAAGGGGTTTTTCGATTTATATTTTAAGTGTAGAAAAGGTCGTTAAGATGAGGATCCAATTTGAGTTCTCTTGACCTTTGTATGTACGATATTATACATACTTTAAACTTTTGGTAATTCGCTCTCTTCAATCTGTGTCTTCCGGTGTATCATAGACTAAGACGAATGCAGTTTACAGGTCTTATTCGGTTAGGTATCTCTGTCTTTTCATGTAGTCACAAACGGTACCTGACACCTTCCCTTCTTACCTCCTAAGGATTATCCCTACTCTAAAGAAACCCCTTACTCTTTTTACAAGACTTTAATCTACCACCACTACCGACGTGTTGATATACAGATATGATTTTGGAATTTAACGTATGAAATTTTCCCACTTAAATATCATACACTTAATATAGAGTTATTTTTAAGAAAAGGTTCTACTACTATTATCGACTGTAATTAATTTTCCACCACGATCTACGACATGATACTGAAAAGACCTAAAAAAATAAATTAAGACCATTGTTGGTGTCCCTATACATGAGAATACTAAAGGTAGAATGTCTCCTCCCTTGACTCCGAATGTGTCTGAGTCAGGAGACGGAGTGCAGTGTACTTCAAACTGTCGTCTGAGACCAAAATGATGCATCACGGAGGCACTATTCGTGCCGATTTGGAACATATAGAAGAGAGAAATGACTGTAGTACCCCAAGTTGAAGTCACAAGAATTGGAAAACGATAAAATAACAAAGTCCTAAGACGTTGACCTACAAGAGGATCAGTTCTTATCCTTATCCAGACTCGTCGACCAGGTGTAGGGTGGGGTTGTTTCCTAAAATGAGCTCCAACCGAAATAGGGACCAAAGAAGTATACGGTAAGGGAACCTCGTCGGTAGAACTAGGGGACTAGATTTACTTTCCGGAGAGCAATTTCCGAGAGTGACTTAACACATGAAGAAAAAATACCACGGATAGTGTCGGAACTCCTCTAGACTAATTGTAAACAGAGAAAGGGATCAGACGTAGACCAGAAGGACCCACCCAGTCTCCAATTTCGCAGACGACGTTACATCCTCTGGACCCAAGCTAGGGACCCAGTCCTTCTAGGGGACCTCTTCCTTTACCGTTGGGTGAGGTCATAAGAACGGACCTCTTAGGGTACCTGCCTCCTCGGACCACCCGATGTCAGATACCCCAGCGTTTCTCAGCCTGTGTTAGCTCGATGAAGTGAAAGATCAGAAGTTTTGTGTACTACAGTCAAGTCAAGTCAAGTCAGGAAGTCAACACAGGCTGAGAAACGCTGGGGTACTTAGCGTCGTGCGGTCCGGAGGGACAGGTAGTGGTAGAGGGTCCCAAGTGAGTCCGGGTACAGGTAGCTCAGGCACTACGGTAGGTCGGTAGAGTAGGAGCCAGCAGGGGAAGAGGAGGACGGGGGTCAGAGAGGGTCGTAGTCTCAGAAAAGGTTACTCAGTTGTGCACTCCAACTGTGTACTGGAGCGTACTCCACAGGTTTCATGACCTCGAAGTCGAAATCGTAGTAAGGAAGGTTTCTTTAGGGTCCCGACTAAAGGAAGTCTTACCTGACCAACCTAGAGGAACGTCAGGTTCCCTGGGAGTTCTCAGAAGAGGTTGTGATGTCAAGTTTGTGTAGTTAAGAAGCCGTGAGTCGGAAGAAGTGTCAGGTTGAGAGTGTAGGTATGTACTGGTGTCCTTTTTGTTATCGGAACTGCTCTGCCTGGAATCAGTCGTTTCTTTACAGAGACGAAAACTTATATGATAGATCCAACCAGTATTGAAAAGAAGGTTCCTCATTCGTAGAAAATTAAAGTACCGACGTCAGTGGTAGACGTCACTAAAACCTGGGGGGGTTTTATTTCAGACTGTAACAAAGATGACAAAGGGGTGGATAAACGGTACTTCACTACCCTGGTCTACGGTACCAGAAGCAAAAGACTTACAACTCGAAATTCGGTTGAAAAAGTGAGAGGAGAAAGTGAAAGTAGTTCTCCGAAAAATTGAGGAGAAGTGAAAGACGGTATTCCCACCACAGTAGACGTATAGACTCCAAGTCTCCGGTACAGATAAAACAAGTGAGTCGTTCATCGTGGTTCGTGTGTCATCCGCGAGTTATTCATAGTTGACTTACTGATCTGTGGTAGTGACATTCTTCTGAGGATATCAGAAGTGCAAAGAGATGACAATGGGTGACATGTCTCAGAGAAAAGTCTTAAAATACATAGTAAGGAGACCGAAGACCTAGGTCACGAATTTGAACCGCACCCTCACGAAGTCTTGGTGACGACCGAGTGCGACGACCTTTCACTGCGTGGTCACCTTTCGAAACCGAATCCAAGATTGGAGTCTCTGAAGTGATCTTGCAAAGGAGACACAACACGAGGGGATGAGACCGACACTAAAACCGCAAGTGGAGTAAAGAACGGAGGTGATCGAGAGTACTGACAAGTATTGTCGCAAAGGCTAATTGAGGGGGTACTAGGGTTTGTTGAAATGAGGATTTTTAGAGGGTAGTGGTGAATTCACAATTTATACATGGAACGTTATAAGGGTTCTATATTTATTCACTTCATGGGGTCTTTACAATTAACGAAGTCCCATATGTCGTTTATTCACCATTTTTGGTCTCACCCTTTGATGAATTAAGATTTGGGGGATTCCGGAGACAAAATATAAAGATTCAAAAGGATTGGTACCGATCGTGTTACGGACCACGTATAATTCTCGAATAATTTATAAACAACTTACTCTTGGGACTTAAGAACGACTTCTACTGACCATGAGGTAAGATGTAGTCGACAAAGGGTTTGAGACTTATATAGATGGGGATGATGTGAAAAATTCAAACCTCAAGTCAAGTCAAGTCAGCGAGTCAACACAGGTTGAGAAACGCTGGAGTACTTGACGTCGTGCGGTCCGGAGGGTCAGGTAGTGGTTGAGAGCCTCAAATGGGTTTGAGTACAGGTAACTTAGTCACTACGGTAGGTTGGTAGAGTAGGAGACAGCAGGGGAAGAGGAGGACGGAAGTTAGAAAGGGTCGTAGTCCCAGAAAAGTTTACTCAGTCGAGAAGTGTAGTCCACCGGTTTTATAACCTCAAAGTCGAAGTTGTAGTCTGGAAGGTTACTTATGGGTCCTGACTAGAGAATATCCTACCTGACCAACCTAGAGGAACGTCAGGTTCCCTGAGAGTTCTCAGAAGAGGTTGTGGCGTCAAGTTTTCGTAGTTAAGAAGCCACGAGTCGGAAGAAATATCAGGTTGAGAGTGTAGGCATGTACTGGTAACCTTTTTAGTATCGGAACTGATCTGTCTGGAAACAACCGTTTCATTACAGAGACGAAAAATTATACGACAGATCCAACAAGTACCGACGTCAGTGGTAGACGTCACTAAAATCTCGAGGGGTTTTATTTCAGTCGTTGACAAAGGTGACAAAAGGGTAGATAAATCGTACTTCACTACCCTGGTCTACGGTACTAGAAGTAAAAGACTTACAACTCGAAATTCGGTTGAAAAAGTGAGAGGAGAAAGTGAAAGTAGTTCTCCGAGAAACCAAGAAGTGAAAGACGGTATTCCCACCACAGTAACCGTATAGACTCCAATAACTATAAAGAGGGTCGTTAGAACTAAGGTCGAACACGAAGTAGGTCGGGTCGCAAGAATACTATGAGACGTATATTCAATTTATTCGTCCCACTGTTATATGTCGGAACTACGTGAGGAAAAGGATAAATCTTGGTCAGACAACAAGGTACAGGTCAAGATTGACAACGAAGGACTCGACGTATGTCCAAAGAGTTCTCCGTCCAGTCCTCCAGACCATAAGGGTAGAGAAAGTCTTAAAAGGTGTCAAATAACACTAGGTGTGTCAGTTTCCGAAATCGTATCAGTTATTTCGTCTTCATCTACAAAAAGACCTTGAGAGAACGAAAAAACCACTAGGTCGTCTACAACCGTTAAACTAGAGATCAAGGAGACGGAAAAGATTCTGGTCGAACTTGTAGACCTTCAAGTGTCAAGTGCATAACGACTTCGGACCGAACCTCTTAAAACTCGTAAGGAAATGATCGCACACTCTACTCACGTTAACACGTCATCAAACTCGTAAGAAACCGTAACGGTAAGAAACCCTAACCTTACTTTTGACTGGAAAAGGTCAGGACACCGGTGACGACTCAAAAGGTTTAAACGACTGTGTGACTCACGTCGTCAAAGTATCGTAGAAAGTCCTAAACTCTGTCGAGTTGACCTTAAGGTAGTGGAGGTGATCGAAACGAGTATCACTACGAAGGATTCCGGGTGAACTGAAGTGTAAGGTCCTACAGACCGAGATCCACTCACTATTGTGGTAGTACTAATAGACCTCATCCTTACGGGTTTAAGATCTACCTGGATTGATTTCGGTAGTTTGGTTGGGGTGAAAGAGTAAAAAACCGTAGTGATTGTAAATGTGGTGGTAAAAAATTTCGAAATAATCTATTATCAACTAAATATTACAACATAATCAAAAACTACATGTCGTTTCACTCAGTCAATATGTATATCGGTGATATAAAAATCTAAGTAAAGGGTATATCCAGTAATGTTTCATAACTCATCTTGAGGGACCGCGATTGTAAAAATTTAGGTAAAGTCAACTTTGGGCAGAAAAGTTAAGAGGTCAGAGAAATTATTCATGTTCGTTACCAGTTCAGGATGTATAAGAAAAAAAAAAAAAAAACCGGTACGGTGTACCGAACACTCTAGAATCGAGGGACTGGTCCCTAACTTAAACCCGAAAGTCGTTATTTACGTGTCTCAGAATTGGTGACCTGGTGGTCCCTAAAGGGTCCAGTATAACTAAGGCGAACGTTTTATGGAGACACAAAAGTAAAGTTAAGGGTGACGGTAGGTCAAGTCTCAGAGTAATGGAAAGTTGGTCTGAACAGAATTATTTGTGAGGACTGAGGGAGGACGATTCGAGAGGGTTGAGGTTGTCACGGATCTATGATAAAGATCTAATTAACAAACTAAGACTATATAAGAACGCTTTTTCGAAAGTTATTGAGGAATATGATAAGACATGTTGAAAATCAAAGTACATTAAGTTTCACCAAGTTTTTGCTTAGGGACAAATGGAATGATGGGAATAACAAAGGAAGACACAATGTACTAAAGAGACCCGTTCGGTTTTCTTTGAGGAGTCATAAAGGACAAGCATTGAACAAAGGGAGAGGTGCGATGGATACTAAATAAGGAATACAAGTTTACGGACGTAGAACTGGACTTGTAGAGTTTACTTTTGTGCAAGTCCTTCGAAGAGAACTGAGGACGGTGGCACACTTCGAGGACGGTGAGAACGGTAAAAACTGAGAAGATCTATAGAGAAGTACGGAGAAGACACCAAATAGATGATCGCAATATCAAACTACATGTACAGTAGTAGAGATCATCTATTACTCCAGTCTCAGGTATTGAATGTGTTTAGACAGCGAACAAGTAGTTCGAGCACAGAACACATCTCACTTTCGACACCACAAATTTGCGGAGAGAAAATAGTAGGTAAAGAAGATAAGTATATGTGGGGAGGTTTTTAGGTAAAGGAACGTAAGTTGGACAATCTTTTGACGATTTGGGTTGAGTACATAGATATCGAGTAGTGAGTCGAGTGAGTGTATAAGGTACATATACTTTGACATATTCAAAGTACACTAATTATAAATATTAATCTTTTGTCGTTGAAAATTTCTCCTGTGTCATATACCACTGATTTTTGAAATCTATCAATAAAGGTCAAGGTCAATTAAAAATTGTCCTCTTTTATTACTCACTTTGAAGGTGGAAATTTCCGTGTTTTCTTCTTGGTTATCTGATCAGAGTCGGATGGTCTACCTTACGTTCAAAGGCCTGGGATTTTTATAAATGTCAATAGAAAAACCGACGAAAACTCATCGTCACTGACCGTAATCACCCTAAGAGGAGGGAACTCCTACTTTTTACTTCGGACTTTCTTACAAGTAATGGTCAGTCCATACACAACTGGTTTGACTAAAAAAGTTGACGGTTTTACACATATGACCGAAGACAGAGTAGATGTCTGGAGATCTTGGTTTTCATTAACTAGTTTAATCGAGTTGATATTAGGGGATGATCAAGACAATACTAACGTCGAATAATTGGAATCATGTGACAAATAAATTTGTGCACCTACTGTAGTACTTTTGGTGGGGGAAAGTAGTTTCGTACTACGTCCGATGCTTTTTGTTAAACCAAAGTTTGGTGGGATTGTATACCAGTAAAAAGAAAAGAAGAGATATAACATTCTATTTCATATTTTGGAGTCAAGTGTCAGTAAACTAAAAATACGGTCGACCGAGAGGGGGTCATTTTACCTTTGTAAAAGTACAGTAAATTTTACTTCGTTTGATTTCATCATTTGTTAGCACGAAGTCGGGACGTTTTCCTCTTGACTACTCTTCTTAACAATAAAACTATAAGGGAAATAGGGAAAAGACGGTTCAAGTGAAAAGGTACGACACATTGCCAAAGTACATGACGACAGACAGCCTATTACGGGTCGTTTCATAATTACGATCTTAATCGGTGTCCTGGTCATTCGATAAAAAAGAACCACTAGAATACAACGACATATTCAAGACTACACGAAACCAATCTTTTCAACCACGTACATACATGTAAGAGTGCAAGCTTGTACGATTCAAGGAACAAAAGATACCACAAACACGACAATATCAAGGTTATAATAAGGTGTTGTGGCGGAAGAAGGAAACGTAGTTAAAAATCGTACATTGTTCGGATTAGAAACTTATGAACACCCTCTGTTTACCTAATCAGTAAGTCTTCACTTGATGACGAAGTGACCACCGTGGTTATACTCGGTTGTGAGGTTTTCCCTGTGCTTTATGTTTATTAATTACGTTAGTTACCGTCTGAATGAGACAACTGTGAACGTTAAAAACAGTGGAACCTACTATTTGGATAGGAAATCTAAAACTCTTAAATAATTTCACTTATTAAAACGTACACAATAATTCTGAAAAATACTTGTGAGTCAGCACAGGCTGAGAAACACTGGGACACCTGACATCGGGTGATCCGAGGAGTCAGGTACCCTAAGAGGTCCGTTCTTATGACCTCACCCAACGGTAAAGGAAGAGGTCCCCTAGAAGGGCTGGGTCCCTAGCTTGGGTGCAGAGGGCGTAACCTCCGTCTGTGAAATTGGAGACTCGGTGGTGTCTTCGGGGATCATACTTCCCAATTTTTAGATATTTCAGTACCAATAACAGATATTCTACCTATTAAATCAAGTCGTAAAGGTTTTAACATAAGAAAGAAGCTTAGTGATCGAAATTCGATATGGGACACTTTTTTCTTAAGGTACATACTTTTTCACAATTAAGGGAGAACCTTTTAGTATAATTTCCGGGACTCTATAGGACTTCACTTCTCTATACAATTTACACAAATTAGATCTCAAATGGTGGAAATAAACTAGTACTTAGTGACAAAGACACGTCATGGAGATGTGTAAAGTACTTTACATAAACCCTTTAAGACCGGGTCATGTGAACTCCTGTCCCTAACATATATGATAAAGACACCCATAATGGGTGTCTTTATAGATGTTATTCTAAAATCTTTATATACCAATTTACTTTATATAACAGTTTGGGTCCGTCAATCTCTTCTACGAGGATTTAAGGTCAGGTCTCTGTCCATAGACGACAGACGTAATAATAAAGAACCCCTTTTACAATATTTGCGTTTAAGGGACCCGAGACAAGGATTTTTCAAAGACTAAGTTATCCAGACTCCAACCAAGATTCTTAGGCGTAATTTAGTCCATTGAGTCGGTCCCCGAGACATAGTTGAATCTCCCCACCCTACCCCTCCCTCTACCCTCCCTTCAAGTTCTCCCTCCCCTATACGCATCGGGATACCGACTAAGTACAACTCCAAACTGTCTTTTCTTGTTTTAACACATTCGTTAATAGGAAGTCATTTTTTTTATTTAACTTTTTTTAAAGACTTCACTAAGAGTCAGTACCGATCAAATCCTAGAAGGCCATTCATATACTTTCCTTTTACTCCGGGGGTGAACTCGTAAGTCACAGAGAATTGATTCAGCCATACAAGACACCAGTGTTCGATTCAGGGTCGAAACTTTTATATGTATACGGCATATACATACTCACTTGGACCGGTTCAGGTTTCATGATTCCAACTTCCATTCAGTTCAGTGTATGACTTTTTAAAGTTTAAATCGTGTTTGAGTCCCAAAGTTTTTAGACCTGACCCGGTTCTCTTGTATTATCAATAATAAATAAATAAATTTCACCTGGTAGGGGGAACGTGACACCTAATTTCTACGTGGTACGATAAATTATACTACTGACCATTTGGGTATTTCTTGATTACTTTTTCTCTACAGTCTATAAATGCCTTAACCCTCAAAAAACCTAACCGGAAATTCTGACAACTTTACTATGACGACCGGTTGGGTCATATAGGAGGGGTCTGACGTCCTTCCACCGAAATTTTGTATTTACAGTCTAGACTGAATTTTAGCTTGGAACCCATAATTCTGATTCGTCTACTAAAAAAACTGTAGTCGTGACATTTGTAATGTTTGTCGTTATGTTTAAAGATATTCTGATATTTGAAATATGACAGGGTATTGGTTTTTTCAAGACATATCTTTATACACGACTTTCACAGAGATATAAAATATTGTGTTTACAAACTCTAGTAAGGACTAAACTGGGGGAAGAGTCATTTTAAATCAAATATTTATTAACGACAAAGAATCAATGAAAAGTGTATGACAACTATCTCAATTGACTATCAAATGGAAGACTTTGGTAGATTTCTTTCTAAAATGTCCACCAGTTTGATAGGTTTTAATTGGGTTTTCTAAAAAATTCGGAAATTCTAATAAAAGGTTCCTATTCGTTATTTCTTGTATCATTCCTAACGTATAATCACACAAAAATTTTTTTAAAAATATAAAACACTAATACACGACGGTAGAGGGCAGAAGTAACAAAAAGAATGTTATCAAAATTTTTGGTAATTTTTTTTTTATTTCTAAACAATCGTCTATAGTA
This sequence comes from Capra ibex, assembly GCA_006410555.1. Lineage (NCBI taxonomy): Eukaryota > Metazoa > Chordata > Mammalia > Artiodactyla > Bovidae > Capra > Capra ibex. The sequence continues at coordinate 1,306,469 of SJYO01041148.1, read as the reverse complement.
AAATGAAAAAACTGAATGATGGGATTAACCCTGAAGATAGGAATCTCTTATAATACCATCTTATCTAAGAAATCTTAACAAAGGAAACTAACCAATTTATTAAACTAATAAGGTATGTTGACTTACGATACATCACTAATTTTCACTATTATATCGAGACATAATTAGCTGTACCATTCTATCAGTAATATATTTTCCTTTTCCTTTTGTACAAGTTCCATGTACTAATTCACTTTTTCGTTTTGTGGTTTGTCACACTTAGGTGTCCAAATCTAAGATACATAAATTACATATTTAACTTTTTCCTTTATTATCGATTTATCGACACTGTCTACTACACGGTCCGTAACAAGACTCGTGAAGCATGTGTAATTGGACAAATTAAGAGTATTAGTGGGATAATTTCACGGAAGACAATACGGAAGGGGGACGAAAGTCTTTGACTTCGTGTCTCTACGATTCAGTAAACGAGTTCCAGTGTTTCGATCATTTACCCTCTAGACCTAAAACTTGGATCCGTCAGACCAAGGTATCGAGTGTAAGAATTGAAGAACCGATGTACTTTACATGGTTTTATCATTACGACAATCAACTCGATAAAAGTAAAAATAAGGAAGTACCTGACAGTGTTAAAGAGGAGGTTAGTCACACATCGAAATCAACGAGTCAGCGAAGACTGAGAACACTGGGGTACCTGACATCGGGTGGTCCGAAGAGACAGGTACCCTAAGAGGTCCGTTCTTATGTCCTCACCCAACGGTAAAGGAAGAGGGTTAGTCACACATAATGAAAGTTTAATCTTTTTTTTCAAGATTTACTTCTTGACGAAGAGGAGGGTTTCTTGTGTCATTATTTATGTTGTCTAGGGACCTACCGTCGTATGACAAATCTCAAGTCAGATCGACAGATTTCGTTTGAGAAATTTTCTAATGTATAATAGAATTGTGATGTCTATTCCTATATTTTTGACTCGTTACATCACTCAAAAGACCAATTTCTACTCAGTCACCGTTTCTTAATGTTATACTAGGTTACAGATATTCCTGGACTTAGTAAGAAATTTTGAACCGATCACTACTTTCCTACTATATTAAAAAACATAAATAATACAATTTTCCAGAATCCTGTGTTGAGATGTTCTACTTACACGGGTACGAGACGAGACGACGACGTTTGACTTTTGTGACGTAGGTAGAGTGGGAGAATCATCCGAGGACGGATGAGTAGACACTGTCGAAGAGTCACCTGCTGTTCTTTTTCCAGAAATTCCCAAGAGACTTGAGTCGGAGGGTCAGTATATGGTTGAGACAACGACGACGACGACGCAGCGAAGTCAGCACAGACTGAGACACGCTGGGGCGTCGGATGATCCGAGGGGGCAGGGACCCTAAGAGGTCCGTTCTTGTGACCTCACCCAACGGTAAAGGAAGAGGTTACGTACTTTCACTTTTCACTTTCCCTTCAGCGAGTCAGTACGGGCTGAGAGTCGCTGGGGTGCCTGACGTCGGATGGTCCGAGGAGGTAGGTACCCTAAAAGGTCCGTTCTCACAACCTCACCCCACGAGACGATTCTCCAAGAATATTTTATGTAGGATTAAGGTGTAACAGTACGAAGTATGAACAAATCATTACACTTTTTGAGAATAGTCAAACTACTGACAAAACAAAATGGTAAAAGTTTGCTCTTAATAGAGAAGGAGAATGTACAATATAAAGATCAAATTGAGATTAATCAAAGTAGATCTTCCTTAACGTCCCTTTATATCAAAGTAAGAGGCTCTATTAGGTTATCAGGAATTTACCCATAGTCTAGTGGTACATGTCGTGACCTTTCAAAGGTCCCAGGAACTCTTTGATATTGACTTCGTTATAAATAACTCATTTATTACATACATAAACACGGTCTTGACATGATCTTCACGACCCTTTTCTTTATTGAGATAGCGAGGTTCACTAAGGACCACAAGGTGTCTAGTTCCCTGCCAAGTTTTGATAGTAAATCTTTAAACTACAAAGACTTATCTCCCCTCCTTTACCAATTTCACTGTTCACGATTAACTCTCCGAGTCATAATCTGTCGAACTGAACATGTCAGTGCAACAAACAATAAGGAGTTCAATAGGGAATTCAACATTTATTTTCAATCGATAAAAAGATTGACATTCGTACTGTATGTGTAACGTTTTTTAAATTTGATATATCTTTCTTTTTTTCTATGTTTTAAAAAATGACGAATATCTACTTTCACAATAAAATCGTATGAAGTCTAAAAAACGATAAAGAATGTTTTTGTCCTTTTGTCCCGGTTTAGACAAAATTTTTGACCAAAGAGTAAATTATCTTGAACCTCAAAAGGACAATTATTTATGTTGATGTAATAGTAAAAAATTTATCGACAAATAAAGTAACACTCTTTCCCAGTATTACTTAATGAATTAGAACAGAAAAACGTCTAAACCCAATAAGGATGTAATGACTCTACGATATTAGTTATGGTGACACACGTATTTTTGTATGTATGTGTGTATATACTTATACATAGGTACATACGTGTACGTATATAAATATACTATGTATATACATATGAAAAAACGAGAAAGTAAACGTATAAAGGAATTCTTAAAGGAACACCGAAGACTTCCATTCGTGGAAACGTAGAACTATGTTTTCACGGTCTAACGAGAGGTTTTGGTCGTCTCGGTCAAATAGTGGACCGGGTGTTTTAATCCGTTACCGTTGGGTGAGGTCATGAGAACGGACCTCTTAGGATCCCTGTCGCCTCGGACCACCCGACGACAGATACCCCAGCGTGTCTCAGCCTGTGCTGACTACGCTGAATCGTCGTCGTCGTCGTCGTGTTTTAATCTCACGGAAGTAACTCTGTTTAGTGGTCAGGAACCACAATGGTCAAAGATTTATGAACCATAATAAGATCCATTCATCGAAATAAAACCAATATTCATTCCAACTTACAGAAAAATGTACAAATACCGATAAATATAAGAAAGAAAACACTGAACGGACCATCAGTTCTATCAATAGAAAGTTTTATCTAAATTTTAATAAATACATAAGTAATAAGATTAAACAGTGTATGTAGTATTGCAAAAAGATCAAGTGAAATAGAATTCAAAAAGAACAAAAGTCTGTCTTAAAATTTTAGAGATTAAATTTTTTTTTACTGACCTCTAGTCAAAGGATCCCTCTGAAACAACAATAACAGGAAAGGACTAAGTCAAGTGTCCATCTTTTTTTTTAGATTCTGGTACTTACTTTATCCTCACGAGTACACCTAGTTCCTCTTCCGTTACCGTTGGGTGAGGTCATAAGAACGGACCTCTTAGGGTACCTGTCTGTTCGGACCGCTCGATATTAGATATCCCAGTGTTTCTCAGTCTGTACTGACTTGTTGATCTGTCGTTGCTTACACCCAGTCTATTATTTATATAAGTCATGAAATAACAATATTCACCTATAAAAGATTCATAACTCGGTAATACATTTCAAATTTGATCTTGGGTACATTATACACATAATATTCTGTGTGTAAATGAAAATATGAAAAGATTAAACAAGTCTTGTCATATATATATATATATATATATGTGTAGATAGATAGAAATGTAAAATCCATGAACACTTCTCATTATTAAAACACCTCTGTGTGTCTAAAAAATTTTAAACTAGAAAACATATGACAATGTATATAAGAATCTATATGTATATAATACCGAATCTTTACAGTCCCTCGTAAATAGGTCGAGTGTTTTACACACATGATATCCTTCATTGTGATGGGATTATACCAATTATCTCTACCTTCACACAAAGTTCGTCAATAACGATTATCTTAAACGTAATAAAAAATCATATTTCTTTGACTGTAAAAATGAAACCATTGACTTTCCATCGTCTTTCCTGTTATTAAGTCGACACCCGGTTGTATTCAAAACCACTTACGAACGGTTTATCGTAAAATGTACGTGGGTGAGCGTTTCGTTTATCACTAGAACAACGTTTCGGGTCGAGGTACACAAGTCAGTGTAAAGGAGGTTTCTTTAGTACTTCACTCGACGGTGGGTGTTAAGTTCAGTCAACATACAATGAAGACCGAAAATTACTTTTACATTTTGGGTACCCGGGTTAAGAGAAATGAACCGAGACATACACATTTCCCACTCAACTTCTCTTAATTAATTCCTGTCTGCCCCTTGAAAACCTTTTTGATTTGATCCCTAATTGAGTCTACGTGATTCTCAACAATTTTAAGAAAAACTGGAACGGAATATTTGTATTAGACAAAACCATTGAAACTGACGAAACGGTTCAACTCACCAGCTGTATCGTAGAGAGACACTCTATCCAAGGATTCGTAAGTTAGTTTGTACTCTGGTTCTCTATCTTCATTATCATACAAATCATAAACTTAATAATGAAAGTCTTGTTCAATATATCTGAGAAATATTCTTTTTCCCAAAAGTACGAGTGTACAGACTAAGTCAACCCCCGGTATGAAAATAACGACGTACCTGAAATTCTCTGAGGTTCGAGCAAAGTTAACGACCACGTTCCCACATTATATAAAATCATTAAACCGTAAACAAATAATAATAACAGTGACTTAGACGTGTACACTTTAAATAAAACCAATTACTTACGATAACATGGATTCGCCCAGAGAGTCTGTGGTTGTCCCATGTAGTTCTGGGGTCACAGTTAATTTTCAACTCATTACCAAAGACGTAAAATAGAAAAGAAAACCCATTTGTAATATCTCAAAATCCATATAAGAAGGTGGTTAGATTCTATATTATAAAAAACTCACATATACGTCCTATGATCGTTGACCATTTTATAGTTTACATTTATTAAGAAACAATGTCGAAAATACTCTCTAATCTTATTACTATATTAGAAAAATATTATTTAACTACAAAAAGTTTAGCATTTTTGATTCATACCAGGTATTCTATATCTGAGACTTAAATTCCTTGGCTTCTTCTACCATTAAGTCGTAGGTATTAGAGGACGTACCCACACTCTAATCTTCCGTAATCCAAAGATTATCATGCATCCCCTTAACTCGTACACTCCCGATCGAAGAACCAAGATATAATTTTAACCTAGAGTACTCCAAAGACACACCTAAATTACTTTAATGTGTATCGTAAAGATCGTATAACGGAATGATTGTATCTTCTCTCCGAGTTCTTTACAATGAGAGTTCAATTATTGGGTCCGAAGGGACTATGACCGTTTTGGTCCCTAATAATAGGAGTATATGTCTACTTCTTTGACTCCAAATCTCTGTAATCCCTTAAAAGGATTAAGTGTATCACTTAATATCTAGACCCTAAGTCTGGGTTCGAACAACTCTGAGCTTGAATTGGAGACACTATAAGTCGTCACAAGGGGCTTGAAACCATAAAGATAAAGACCATCAGATACACTCCCGAAGGGTCCACAGAGTACCATTTCTTAGACGGACGGCACGTCTTCTACGGTCAACCTAGGGACCCAACCCTTCTAGGGGACCTCTTCCTTTACCGTTTGGTGAGGTCAGGAACGGACCCTTTAGAGTACCTGTCCCCGGACCACTCGATATCAGGTACCCCAGTGTTTCTCAACCTGTGCTGAATCACTGATTTGTTGTTGTTTTCGTATATATTTTAATAAGATCCACCTTGTGTTTGTATAGGAAATTTACATTAACATACATACATATAGATATAGATAGATATGTAAGTAAAAATGACCGGAATAGAAGGTAAAAAAAGGACCAAACGAAGTGACCTTTTCGTAGTCTCGTTAAGAATAAAACATTTCTTTTCGTTGAAGGAATGATTATTTTATAAACGTCATAGGAACTTCGTGGAAATTTAATTAATAAAAGAAAATTTTTCTCGAAATCACTTTATATTAATTATATAGTTGTCCAAGTGGGAAAATTTTGTACGTTAAGTCACTAAAAATCATATAAGTGTTTCATATAACTAGTGACGACAGATAAGATCTTGTACACATAATAGGGGTTTTCTTTCAGGTAAATCAGTGAAGAGTAAGAGGGGAAACGGGTCGGGGACTTTTAGTGTTTAAATTAAAAACAGAGATACCTAAATGGACAAAACCTATAAAGAATGCCTACCTCAATCTGTTATGTGCCGGAAAACACAGACCGAAGTGAGTCAAACGTATTACGAAAGGCACAAGTAGATAAAACATAGTGCCGGTCAACGACAAAAACGAGAAGTGAGTCAGCACGGACTGAGAAAGCCTAGGGTACCCGACGTCGTGTGGTCCGAAGTCGTGTGGTCCGAAGGGACAGGAAGTGGCAGGTTTGAGTACAGGTAACTCAGCCACTATGGTAGGTTGGTAAAGTAGTATCAGTTTTGAACTAAGAAAAAATACCGGTTTATTATATCGTAACACACCTACATGGTGTAAAACAAATAGGTAGACAGTCAACTACCGGTAAACCCAACAAAGATGATAAACCGAAAATACTTAGTACGACGATACCTATAGGTAGACATTCATAAACAAACTCAAGGACAAACTTTCAGAAAACCCATTATATAGATTGTCACCTTAACGACCAGAATGCCTTTGAGGTCCGAATTAAAAAACTCCTCAGGGGTTTGACAAAAAGTGTCACCGATGTGGTAAAATGTAAGGATTATCGTCATATACTCTCAAGGTTAAAGAGGTAAAGGAGTGGTTGTCAACAATAAAAAGTACTTTTTTTTAATATCGGTGTGATTACTCAATGTACTTTACAGTATATATAAATAGAAGTTTATATAAACTTTTATGTTAATAGTATAATTCTATGTCTCTGACAAACGAAAAGTAAATACCGTGATCATTCTAAAGAATTTATGGGAAAGTAAATTCATCCTTTTTGACTTATCAAATTTTTATTTTTCTATTTATTGTGTACTTACTCTATACCTATACCGTTTTAAACACTTCCACACTGGACCCCGTTCAATGAATTAAAGAAACTCGGAGTCAAAGTAGTAGACATTATTTCTCCCCGTGACCTGACAATTTCGTCTAATTCACCCGATTATAAGTATTTCACGAATTTTACCATGGAGATACTTTCATACGATTTATTTATCTCTTTCACCGTAGCTTACTGACTTCAAACTCTTTGAGGACACATTGCATATGATGTGAGAAATAATTGACCCTGACCGAAGAAGATGTCCCCCATAAGTCAGTTACAAATTGATTATTTTACTTACCGTCTCACTTAAGTCAACATCGTAATTTAAAGGGACAAATGGGACTCGAACACACTATTTTCCACGACGTCTTCACCTCTTAAAAGAGTCCCACCCCCACCGCGTCTGTGCGTCCGCGTCTTACCAGTGACGACTGTAAGACGGTGTCTTTTTGGGTCGGATAGGTGACCATGGTCGGCGATGAGTTTTACGACCACGAACGTCCTCCACACTTTTTGTGGATAGAGAAAGGGAGGACCTAAGAACCGAAGAAACAAAAGAAGAAGAAACAGGGAAGGAAAGAAGGACAGATTACTAAAAGATTTAACCACCCCGATCTGAAGTTAAGAGAGAAAAACAGGTACTATCTTTCCGTTCATGTGACACTAGTGGTTTACTGTTATAAAAAGTCAGAAGGATTGCCCTAAGCCGGATCGATACCAAGAGACCTTTCTAGTACCAACGTCAGTTGTCATCGGTGAACTGGAAGTCCCTCACTTTGTAATGTTTGTCAAGGGAAGGGAATCGTCTAAGTAGGAGAGTGTGAACCTACAATCTCAAATTTGTAAGTACTCAATTTACCGGTTTATTTTCACTAACAAGGTGAACTGTAGTCTGTATTTCTAAAAAGAACTCATTACGTTCTCTCAATTACTTCTTTTTATAAAGTGTCTATATTTTTTGTGAAATCAAAAGTAAATATCTTAATACTCGTCACGTTACAAGAGACGAGCCGTCACGGTGACAAAATACGTAGAAATGTCAATTATTGAATAAGATCCATAATTTAGACAGTGTAAGGAAAATGAATCTGGACGTCACTTTTTAAATGTCGTCCTCTGGGTCTTGACTGGGTCGTTAAACTTTTGTATTGTGTCTATACTTAGGTTAATAAGAGGTAGATTTACGACTGTGAATACGGGGTGTAGTTATACACTGTAGACTTGGTCAGTATGTATTATAGATTGAGTAGTTGCAGTTACGTCTTTATTTTTGTTTTTCTAATCAAGTGTGGGTGAAAGTCTTCTCAGACTTATTATTTTTATTTTTTATGATCGGACTCGGTACATTAAATCTATGACTGTATTTTGTATAAAAATTTTCAACCAATTTCTTGTCTTATACACGAGGGAGGGCCACACGACCAGAAAGGGGGAAATGGTTGATAAAACGGTACTTTCTCTTTCTCAACGAACCGGTTCAAGTATTTCGTTTTGTTTACTGAACACCTCGTTCTTATATAGTCACCGATTGAGGAATCCAGATTCCCAAGAACGGTTTACGTGGTCGGTAAAGACCAAAATAAGAAACATTTTTAGTCGTTTTAAAAGTGGTATTGGCGACCTTGACAAAAGACACAGTTCTACATTGATCTAGTTTGTCACCGGAACACTTCCCTTCACCCACCGGTCCCCCTCTAAGGAAGTCCATTTTTTTCACTTTGAAGGTCCCAACACCATATTTATTTTTTAATGAAAATTCTTCACATTTTACTCCGTAAAATGAAATCGGGAGAAGTTACCTATCTTTCTGTAAGATCTTGTCCGATTTTTCACTACTTATTCTTCTTACACTTAATCGCGAAGTTGGTTCCTCCTTACAAAAAGAACAAGAGTCCCTTCCTTCGTCTTCTACTTTTCTATAATCGTAGTCCTCTTTCACTGTCTCGTGCGTGCACACGGAGACGTGTACGAGTTTTGTGCGAGGGAAGGAAAACAGCTCTAATTTCATTTTCACTTTAGTGTCCTTCGTTCAACCAGTGTTCTGGAGACAAACTAGTTTTGATCCAAGATACACCTCTTGTTTCGTCTTACCAAAGTCCTAGACAAACTGAAGATTACCTACTATTACTGTTACTTTCTGTTGAATAGGTCGTTGGGAAGTCTAGTTTAAAGAATCGGTAGAAAAATGTCACGCACTTAATCTGAAACCGAAAAATAAGACAATGTAAATACAATAGTCTCTGATTAGGGGTTAGGTAGTATCAGTGTTTCCCCGTGTTTCGGTTGTGTTGTACATTGTTAGGTTTTCGATGTCTTCAAGTTCACCTTTGTAGTTTTGCGCTTTACTGTCGTTCTTGTTGAGAGAAGGTGGTCTGCGTGTTAGAGATATAAACATACAAAAGTATAAAATCGGCTATCTTTTTTATACTAGACCTCTTTTGGTTTTAGAATCATCACTAATAATGTAAAATCCCTTCGTCACCCTAACCTCCTACTTCTTCCCCCGAAACTTTATAGTGAAAAATCTGACAGAAAGTTCGTGTTACGTCTTCCCTCACTTTGTTCGTAAGTAGGTGTGTAGTGACTACGACTTGTTGACAATCATAAAACACCAGAAACAAAATCTGAGGAACGAGGAGAGGTGAAGACGGGGAGGGACTGGGGGACCGAAAAAAAAAAAAAAAAAATTCTTTATTTTGTAATGTCTATGGTTTTCATATAACTATGTACAAAAGACTTTTACTAGAATCCCGGGTACGATCCAACGAACCCGNAAAAAAAAAAAAAATTCTTTATTTTGTAATGTCTATGGTTTTCATATAACTATGTACAAAAGACTTTTACTAGAATCCCGGGTACGATCCAACGAACCCGTTGTCACGTCGACTCTGGTCTTCGCGGGTGTAGAGGAACGACCTCTCAGATATGGGTTCAAGTCGAAGGGAACCGTTAGTAACCAGAGTCGGACCCGTCCTCAAGTCGTATAAAGACACCCGGGGTCCTGGAAGTACACTTTTGGTCAACTAGAAGGGTCTGTTGAGACATTTATCCACTGTAGGTTTTAGGACTGGAGGACCGTTACTTCGTTGGTCACATAAGGGGATGATTATTTAGTCGAAAGAACGGAATGGGAGATTTTTTTTCGGTTTTTGTCCTCCCGTCACACAGAGGTGGTCGGGTATCTGAGTGTCCAGAGACATCCTACCACCTCACTACCTCTGAGCCGTGGCCGTCTAACACCAGAGATGTACAAAAGAGAAACGAGGCGTTTCTGGTAAAGAATTGAGTAAGGTCCATTGAGACATCTTAGACAAAAGTCGGAACCGTATCCTGTCCACCCGTAGATCTACCATGAGTGGACTGTACCGTCGACTATTGGTTCTTTCATGACTTTGACGTTTTGTCTCACAAAAAGAGAAAACATGGAAAGGATCTTGTTTCGGGAAAAGGTGTGAGGGGTCTCTGTTCGTGGTTGCACTTTATAATTATCTACACACGAACGTAAGAACATGAAGATCATATAAACTTATATAATATATAAACAAAATATAATATAATATCCATATATTATCAAATATGATAATATTTGATCATATAAACTTATATATACACAATGTATATATATTTGTTAACGAAACCCTCAAAAAGTTTTAAATGTAATTAAGAGAGAGATATTGAAGGAGAAAAATAAAATAAAAAAAATTGAAGGAGAAAAATTAGGTGTAATATATTTTAGATAGGTACACCTAAAACATAAAATGAATTAGACTCTTGGAGACACAGAATTATTTGTTTAAATTAGATAACTGTAAATAACTCTAATAACTATAAATAATAATAATGGTACGAAAGTTTAAAAGAAAGTAAAAAAAAGGAAACGAAATGAAAAGAAAAAGACAGGACCAAATTCACTTAAAAGAAATTAGACGGGAAAGTCTTTCATTAGATTTTGGATGAAACAATTCACCGATGGGGATTTTAAAATTTACATATGAACTACTCCGGTTCCAACAACTATATTCTTTGAATCTGGTAAAAATGAGACTCATGGAGGGTGGATAAAGGGTACATGACTACAGAATTATAAAATAACAAGGAAGAAAAAGTTTGTCAACTATAAATAAATATAAACAACCGTACAATGACAAAAAAACGAAAATAAAAAAGAGAAATAATAGGAACAGTATAGCATTAAGGAATGAAGACTCAACAATAAAAAACAAAAGGAATAACTTGATATCGAAAATTATGTACTTAAAAATCACATCCAGATACATAATCCCAAGAGGTGCCTTTGTCTTCTCTTTCCACTACCCACCTCTTCCCCTCTCTTCTCCTCCCCTCCTTTACTCTTTTATCTCGACTCCTCTTTTTCTACCTTCACCGAGTACTTTGGTACTCTAACACCTCCTTTGGGTCCCTTCTTAACGTCACACTCAACCTTCCGGTAGACGACTGTCTTGAGAAAGAGACTGGTTTGGGTTCAGAGGCGTAACATCCGTCTAAGAAATGGCAGACTCGGTGGTCCCTACAGCCACTCGAAGTAGATTAGTCAACTTCCAGTCCATCAAAGAAGATAATTCTGGAATGACTGTCTTCCAGAAGATAATTCTGGAAGATAATTCTTCGAGTGACTGTAAGGACCACCGAGGCTGCCATTTCTTAGACGGACATTACGTCTCTGAACCCAAACCAGGGACCCAAACCTTCTAGGGGACTTCTTCCTTTACCGTTGGGTGAGGTCATAAGAACGGGTCTCTTAAGGTACCTGTCTCCTCGGACCCTCCGATGTCAGGTGTTTCAGGTACCCCACTCACTGATTGTGAAAGTGAAAGTTGGTGAAGTGGATGTTGTACCGTTCATTATGCGAAATGAGTGTCAGACGAGCAAATTTACAATTAGAGCAACCCTTTTTTTTTTGGGTTTGTCGAAGTAGTAGACCTTATTACACACTGGTTTATAAACCCATGAGACCAGATCGATTTAACTGTGTATTTTAATTACTAACATCAGAGATTTATCATATCAGAGAATTGGAGACTTTTACTAAAAAACTTAAGAACCAAACCACGAAATTTCTTAAGACTATATTCCCATAAAAGTAAGTAAAGTGTTTCATAAGAAGTAATAGAAAATAACGAGATTGATCTTAGGAAGAGATTTAGACACACACCTCAGAATTGGTGACCTGGTGGTCCCATCAGGGAGAAGAGATTTAGACTAACTGTAAGATTCATTCTAAAAATGAAAATAGAAAATAAAGGGTGTTGAATAAATACTCACAGGTTGGGATCTAAACAAAGAGCTATGTCCAAACCAAAATATAAAAAGAATCCTAAAGTGTCCAAAGAAGTTACAGTCTGACAGAAAGAAGTTGAGATGTTTCAAGAGTCGGGAAAAATAAGTTTTTTTAAAGGAGGGAGTAAACAATATAAAAGAGAAAAACCTTCAGAAGAGTTTCAAGGAGTAGATAGGAAATACAGAGAATCGAAGAGAAAGTATAAAAGGCAAATAAAGAGAGACATTACGTAATACCGTTAAAAGGAGTTTGAGGGTAGACAAGTAAAGGATTTAGAGAGAAGTCAAGAGACAGATACCAAATGTAGTATTCAACATTGTAGTTTCCAATAAAGAAAATTAAAGATCTTATAGTTAAAAATTTTAGACGATAGAAAGGAAAAAGACTTGATAGGACAAGAACAGAAAACTAAAGATAAGGACATAGAAAAAATCCTATAAATTGAATGAAGGTTCGGAGAAAGTCTTGTTTAATAATAAAAGTCGACTCCTACACAATTAGGAAAACGAACAAGACAGACGATTTAGAGGGAGAACCCCAACCAAAGGAACACACTACCTCAGGAGTCGTAGAGAAACGTAAGCGGAAACAGTCTCGGAATATTCAAAATTACTAAGATTTGATCAAAAATTGATCAAAAAATTGATCTAATATTTGAAGAACCACATATTTACTCAATATGATGTACCCACCATACTTACCCATGGAGTGTGTAAATAAAGTATCTCAAACCGTAAGATTAAAGAGTTCTCGCTGAGAAAGATAGTATTAAGAATCATATATCGTCCACAGGAATGACAAAGAGATCTGTCACTAACCTTAAGAAGGCTAAGAATAGAGTTCTTGTCTCTTCAAACAGAAGTGAGGACCGAAACTCATCTATAGAGTCAAGACCGAAAAGTACATATATCTGGTGTTCGTACCTAAGAGACTGACGACACTCGAAATTTCGAGACCCAGGGTCTGTCATTCTCGAGATCCAAAAATAATAATAATAAGAAAATATTTAGTGAGTGGAGTACGTTGAACAGTTAGAGACTGAGGTTCATGGGAGAAGTCTAGATAATGGACCCCATAAACAAACAAACAGAATTTTAACCTATTATCTTCTACAGAACGAGATAGAATAGAGTGAGTAAAACAGTTTAACTAATCTTTAGGTGTTACGTAACAAAAATTCATCTATTAAATTTTTGATGTCCTTCGGTCAGTCTCACACTATAATTAATAGTGAACTGAAGCATATACATCACACTTTCAATCTTTACCTCTAAGGTCCTCATCCTCCCGAGTCTCTTCCCGGTCCTTCTAGGCGATCGGAAATCAACCAGTTGTAAAACCTGAAGTGGATGGAGTTCAGTAATAAGTAGAACCTTTGATCTAATATCATAAAAAGAGAAGTTAAATTTTTTTAACATCACTGAGGGACGACGACGATTCAGTGGAGTCAGCACAGGCTGAGACACTCTTAGGTATCTGCCGTCGGGTGGTCCGAGGGGGCAGGGACCCTAAGAGGTCCGTTCTTGTGACCTCACCCAACGTTAATAGTAGTTATTCGATTGTACATTGTAATCGGTCCTAGACGGATTGTAAGTTAAATCACTTCTTGTTCTCTTCTTGTGTGGATCTTAGAAATCTTTTATACATTTTAAAATTCTGTCATCCCGTCTGAAAACGACCAAAGGTCTCTCATACCCTTTAAGAACAGACTTTAAGTTTACTAGAGGTAACTTAAAATTCCAGAACACACACACACACACACACACACACACACACACACACACACGTCCTAACATTAAATGAGCACAAATATACGGGGTTATCACACACCAAGTATGTAATACGAACTGAAGAGACACCGGAACTTAGAGTCTATTTATCTAAACGGTTTGAATCCTTTACAAAAGGAGATACCCATACTAAAAATTTAAATCCGTCGACAAAAAACCATTGTTCTCGTAATCATTTCTAAACAAGAAGTAGTCATCTTAAGGTCGAGATGTAATAAGGTAGGTTTTTTCTTTTGAAGAAAAACTTCTCACTCTCCTCCTTGGTCAATTAGATCAAGCAGATAAATAGATAAATGGGTAAATAAATAGATAGAAAGGGATAGGGTAGAAAAACAGTAAAAACTGACGGATGGAAAGTAAAAGAAAAAGGATTATTGTATATTTAAAACCCCCCACTCGAAGGGAGAGGTAGGAATGGTGACACTAAACTCATCTTATATTGACTGAATCAAATCAGTCGGTTAAGGTAGTAGACTCGGTGTTACTAATCAATTCATACCCACGTATTGGGTCAGTATCCGTCACTCTACCCTCTTTTACAAACGTCCCGAATGTGACCTTGGAAAGGTGTGACCTTCCTGATCGTTAAGTATAACTGTCCTTGTTTGAATGTGGATCCATACTCAAAGAAAAAGGAGATTATGATAAGAGACCTCCGAGTAACACAAACTAGTCGATCGTGACTTAAAGTGTATTATAAGGTGGTCTTGTCCCTGGGTGAAATGTCTTATTTTTCTATCCTTCATCCGGGTACTGGTACCCGAGGTGACCTGGATAGTATAAGATACTTCACTTTCACTTTCACAGTCAACGAGCCAGTACAGGCTGAGAAACACTGGGGTACCTGATATCGGTCGGTCCGGGGAGACAGGTGTCCTAAGAAGTCCGTTCTTATCACCTCACCCATCGGTAAAGGAGGAGGTCCCCTAGAAGGACTGGATCCCTAGTTTGGATCCACAGGACATAACATCCGTCTAAGAAATGGTAGACTCAGTGGTCTCTTCGGGGGTAGTATAAAATATGATGGATCGTTAACGACCGGACTATCTCTCAATTTTTCTCGACCATTGTTCTCTCTTGACTTCTCGGTCGAATCTCCGTTGTGAACTCTTCCTAATTCACGGTAGAGAGTCTTGTTTCTTGTGACATATGAAACGTTGGGGTACCTATCATCGGACGTGGTTCGAGGAGACAGGTACCCTAAAAGTTCCGTTCTCATGACCTTACCCGACGGTAAAGAAAGAGGTCCCTTAGAAGGGTTGGGTCCCTAACTTGGGTCCAGAGAGTGTAACATCTGTCTACGAAATGGCAGACTCGGTGGTCCCTTCAGGTATGAAACTTAGTTTCTAGAAAATTTACCATGAGAAGGAACTAAAGTACTTAGACCCTTGGTTCCCATCTTTGTCCTCAACAAGATGAATATAGTGACAGTCACGATATTTTATATGTTATATCACTAAAATAGTCCAAGTATTTTTAACGTGTTTGTAGTGATGATTAATGTCTTGCAAAAGTGGTGAGGTTTTTGTTTGAAGTATAGATAATCGTCAGTGAGAAGAAAAGAAAGACGAAGGTAGAGAACCGTTAGTGACTATATATAACAGAGGGATCTAAAGGGATAAGACCTGTAAAGTATATTTGTCATAGTATGTTATATACCACAAAATATCGACCGAAGTAAGGGTATCGTATTAAAGTTTCACCTTTGCCATTTCATACACGGTTATAAAGTAAGGAAAAGTGACGAATTATTATAAGCCAACCCATCTATATCGTGTATAACAGATAGACAAGTCGTTAACTACCTGTCAACCCAACTAAAGTGAAAGACCGATAATATTTATTACGACAGTATTTGTAATCACATATGGAAAAACACTCCTGTATACAAAAATTAAGAAAACAATATATGGATCCTTACCTTTAACACTCCAGGTACACCATTGAGATTCGATGGGAAACTCCATGACGGTTTTATCAAAAGTTTGTCTGCTTACAATATTTTGTAAAACAAAAACATTAATTGAACCTGGAATTAATGTGACACCAGTTTGTTACAATAAACAAAAAACTTAGACCAAAATACTGGACCAAATTTCTATTTACAATGTTTATAAGACAGATGAATTCTTCTGACACATAAAAACTGACGACGTACATTTCCAGAATTATAAAAATAATTAAGTACGAGTATAAGTAACAACTAAAAAAGGACGATCTTAATAGTCATTAACTCTTTCAAGTACCTAAACAGTTGAAGGTCAATATAGAAAAAAAAAAAAAAACTCTGACAAAACAATGTCAGAGTTTCCATGTATATGTAAAACTTACATCACATAAAGACCACTTGACTTTAAAAATAGTTCTACAAAACAGAATTTGAATAAAATAGATGGTAATTTTATCGACGAGGTCGAAGGAAGAACAATCATCAATGGACCCTATATCTAGAGATAGGAAAATGAAATTTGAAAGGACACCAGAATATGAATGTACAAAAGAAGAGTCCTCCTATATAAACCTAAATTTTTGTACAGTAAAGTATTAGACAGAGAATTGATAACTCAAATTAGGTAAATTTAAAAAACATCTCAAAATAAAACAAAATATAAAAAGAGAGAGGAAGAAACCCTGAATATGTAAAGTTAAGATGAAGTAAGAAAGTCAAAAATCAGAACTTTATCACAGTTCGTACAAACCGAATTCTCAAACTTTAATTTATTATAACGTTGGAGAGAACTTTGTATGTTTTGAGGGTCTGTTAAAATTTAAACTAATGACATATTGAATTTGGATAATAAAAGATCATGGAATTGAAACGAACACAATAATAATAAAATATATGACGAACCCAAATATTTACAAATAAAAACTTTTTTAATTAAGAACATAAAGTTTAATAACAGAACATTAGTAATTAAATGAGTTATAAATAACTCGTAAATACATTAAGTCCTTATCATGATCTCTACTGTGACGACTCATCCTTCTACCAGGGATAAAATTACCTCGAACATCAAATAGACCCCCTCCCTCGTCTATTTCGTAACTAGGTTTTTGACGTGTTTATTCACTTTTTAATATTGATACAATCGATGTTACTCTGAATCTCTCTGTACCATGAAATTCACACACTCTACCCACTTGAGCGGGATCAGTCTCTCTGACCCTTTCCGAAGAGAGTCTTTCACTGTTGACTTACCGGGGACTTTCTACTTCTCCGTGAATGACGTACTCCCTTTTACCAGTCACTTGTGGTTCGTCTCTTTAGTGACTACTCACCCTTGTGTCTAGTTTATGTCATGACTTTTAAAAAATTTTTTATAGATCTCGGTTCCTGTGTTAGTACATCACGCTACACCGATCTTTCCATTAGACCAAGTTCGGTCCCCTTCCGTAAAACTTAAAAAGAATTCTTATTATCCTTTACTGAGTCTACAATTTTGTCCAATCATAAACACGTAAACGTCAATTTTATGGTACCTCTTATGTAACTACCCTCTTTTTCGCCCATATCCGTCTTGTTGACTCTCCGTTAAGATGATGACTTCCACGAATCCAATCAATGAAGGTTGAAATCTGATCCCTCAGAACAGTGACAGTTGAACAAAAAACTTTTATAAGTACGGAGGGTCTAGTCCCATAAAATGCGAAAATTGACTAGTTTACAAAGTTTCACATGTCTGTGTCCATGTGTTTAAAGTGGCTTTGTTATACAAATTCTCCTTAATACGATCAAGAAGAAACTGGGTTCACGTAGTTCAAAGACAGTAACTAAATGAATTAATTAAACCGAGACAACTAACATAAGCGGGAAATTGTTGGTACATGTTCAGAAAAAAATAACAGGACACACCTGGAGCGTACACGTGACAAAATGTGACTGGTAGTGTACATAGTTCCCTTTTACGGATGATCGGTCAAGCGAACAGTTAGCAAGATTTCCTTCTACCCTCAAAATAGTAGACACTTACATACCTACTTCAGACATTCGACCACGCATAAAGAAACTGAACTCCACGATGACTAATATTCTAAATGGTAATAAAACATATGATGATTCCTTTTTCCCGACGGAAAATTTGATAATACGACGAAAAATTAGTGAATCTTAAAAAATAAAATGTGAATAACTTTCCCGAAAATCTGAATAAATACGAGGATCCAGGGAAATCGTCAAGGAAATCGTGACTGTCAAATTAGGACTCCGTGTAATTTCTTCGAAGTCAGAAACAGTCGTAAAGGATAAACTGAGCTGAACCACAATATAAAAATAGTGAATTCAATGTACTGTAGCAGTGTGGTCGAAAAAGAGTGACGAATTGTAAAAAAACGAGATCAAAATCCCTAAATTTTTTAAGGAGAATTTATGTAACCGCGGTATACGATCAGAAAAGTACGGATAGAGTTTTTATTTTATATCGTACTGAAGAACTACACACCACTGATAGGAATGGATCCAGGACATAAGAGTTTTTTTTAAATCAAAACCAGTAGACAAGGTTGCCGTTAAGAAACGATGTGTTATATGTCGGGGGAAGTCGGGAGGGGTGGTCAGACAAAGACTCGATAAGTGTAGATATCATTGAAAAAAACAAAGGTTAAACTTAGTATCATATTAGAAAAACTTCCACAAAATTTCAATTAATTCTTTTTAGGGTTGTGACGTGTATTGAGTAAACTTCACGACTATTATACTCGTCGAGGTTGACACACGTACGGGACCATTGTTAGTGATACAGTTCACAACAGTGGACTGGTTGTCCCTAAAATTCGAGGATAACTAAAAAGTAAAAAATTTAATTATTTGGATATAAAATCTTACTTTAAATTGGTACTTTAACTTTCTACGAACGAGGAACCTTCTTTTCGATACTGGTTGGATCTCTCGTATAATTTTTCGTCTATGTAATGAAACGGTTGTTTTCAGGTAGATCAGTTTCGATACCAAGAAGGTCATCAGTACAACCTACACTCTCGACCTGGTATTTCTTTCGACTCACGACTTCTTAACTACGAAAGTTTGACACTACCTCTTCTGAGAACTCTCAGGGAACCCGACGTTCCTCTAGTTTGGTCAGTTAGGATTTCCTTTAGTTAGGACTTATAAGTAACTTTCCTAACTACGACTTCGACTTTGAGGTTATGAAACCGGTGGTCTACGCTTCTTGACTGAGTAATCTTTTCTGGAACTACGACCCTTTCTAGCTTCCGTCCTCCTCTTCCCCTACTGTCTCTACTCTACCAAACTACCGTAGTGACTGAGCTACCTGTACTCAAACTCGTTCGAGACCCTCTACCACTTCCTGTCCCCTCGGATCACACGACGTCAGATATCTCAACGTTTCACAACCTGTACTGACTCACTGACTTATAAAATCTTTGACAAATCCAATTATCGTTTTAACTCACCTGGCAGAGTATATGGGGATCAGGAGGGTATACGTATCGGAGGGGTTGATAATTGGAGGATGTAGTCTCACCATGTAAACAATTTTGTCTATTTGTAGTAATAGTGGGTTTCAACCAAGTACGTACCACGACATGTAAGATACCCAAACCTGTTTACATACTACGGTACATAGGTACTGACATCATAGTATGTCAGTAAAGTCTAATTTTTTTTTTTTTAGACAGGAGGTGTAAAGGTAGGAAAGAATAGGAGTTGGAACCGTTGATGATTAGAAAAAATGACACAGATTTCAAAAAGGAAAAGGTCTAAGTTCCCAGATTTAGTATATAAGGTATCAGAAAAGTCTTACTGACCATCCCGAAGAGACTATAAAGTCAACCATTTCTTAGGCGGACGTTACGTCCTCTCGGACTAAACGAAGGACCCAGCCCTTCTAGACGACCTCTTCCCTATCCGATGGGTGAGGGCATAAGGACCCGAAAGGACCACCGAGTCGACCATTTCTTAGACGGACGTTACGTCCTCTAGACCCAAGTCAGGGACCCAACCCTTCTAGGGGACCTCTTCCCTTTCCGATGGGTGAGGTGAGGTCATAAGACCGGACCTCTTAAGGTACCTGATGTGTCAACGTTTCTCAGCCTACACTGACTCGCTAAAAAGTGAAGTGAAAGAAAAAGAATCATTGTAAATAAATTCTATGGAGATAAGAAAAGTACCGAACTATCGAGTAAAGGAAGTTTACGACTTATTACAAAGCAACTAACTTACATGGTGTCAAATAGTTGAACGGATGACTTCCCAAAAACCGTCAAAGATGTAAGACCGTTAATACTTATTTCAATGACATGTACACACGCATGTCGAAAAACACACCTATATACAAAAGTTAAGTTTCTCAAACTAATGATTTAGTATACCATTATCATACAAATCAATACCTTCTTTGGTGTTTTTATAGAAGGTTTTCATCGAATATTAAAACGTAAGTTAGTCGTTATTTATTCTCAAGGGTCATGAGATGTCGGAGAGGTCGTAAACCTTAACAGTCACAAGACCTAAAACCGGTAAGATTATCAAGACATCACCATAAGGTAACAACAGAATTAAAAGTTAAAGGACTAATGTATATTACAACTTATATAAAAAATATGAATGCACACTAGACTTAGAAACAACTCTATAGATAATTCCAAAACCGGGTGTAAAATTAACCTAATAAGTAGAAGAATAACAACTCAAAGTTCTCAAGAAACGTATAAAAACTGTTATCAGGAAATAGTCTACAGAAAACGTTTATAAAAGAAAATCAGATACCGAACAGAAAAATCAGAGAACTGTTAGAGTGACTAAAATTCCGTATTAAAATTACTACATTTCCACACCCTTTTACATGCAAAAATCTTAGTCACTTTATGTCAAGTGTGTTCCCAGAAGTCAAGTCAAGTCAAGTCAAGTCAACGAGTCAACACAGGCTGAGAAACGCTGGGGTACTTAGCGTCGTGCGGTCCGGAGGGACAGGTAGTGGTTGAGGGTCTCAAGTGAGTCTGAGTGCAGGTAGCTCAGACACTACGGTAGGTCGGTAGAGTAGGAGACAGCGGAGGAAGAGGAGGACGGGTGTTAGGGAGGGTCGTAGTCTCAGAAAAGGTTACTTAGTTGAGAAACGTACACCACCGGTTTCATGACCTCAAAGTCGAAATCGTAGTAAGGAAGGTTTCTTGTGGGTCCTGACTGGAGGAAGTCTTACCTGACCAACCTAGAGGAACGTCAGGTTCCCTGAGAGTTCTCAGAAGAGGTTGTGGTGTCAAGTTTCCGTAGTTAAGAAACCGCGAGTCGAAATTACTTAGAGGTTACCGTTGGTTTTTCCTTTCCAGTCCGGAACCAAATAGTACCTTTGACCTACTATCTTCCGACTCATATTATCGTTGAACTATGGGGTTTCGTTATCAGACATTACTACTTAGTTTATATTCTTCTTCTTTTATGATCCTTATTTGTATTTCAAGAGATGAATCCAAGTTTGCTTTATCTCGTTTTTTTTTTAAAAATTATATTATATCTCATTTTAATAACATTGTTCGTAAACCACTACAATTTTTTCATAGATCTTCAATTTTTTTACACTCCAATGTCGGTTCTTTTTTTTCTATATGTCTCCTCAACGTAGAAGGTATCGATAGTTTTCAATTTTTCTGTTCTAAAAGTGAATTAATTTTCATGAGACTTTTAGATTTTAAAGGGTATTTGTTACCGTTACATAAATCCCCACTCCTTTTTATGAGTGAAATTTTGAGAACTCAGTATAAATCGGGGCTGATGTTCTTCGTAATTTAAATACTGAGTGTTCACAGGTCTAAGTGTAAAGAGTAGAGTACGAATGAGTCTCCGTAGACAAATGACCCACCCGTCATAAGGAAAAATAAATAAAAACGACTTTCCATATCATCATAATGGTATGTAATGGACCTATACACTACATCGAAGTGACATTGGAATCTGAACTATTTGTGTTTTTATTATAAGTGTCCCGTCCACTTCGAGGATGTGAGAAGATCCGATCGGTAAGATGCAGATCATAGTGTAGGTTAGGACACACTGTGTGAATGTTTCTTGACGACTGTTTACACGTCTCCCGTCACAATGATTGTCCCTTAGCAGGACCACTGTGTTGTCGAACAAGATAATTCTTCTCCCTATGAATCTAATCTCTGCCGTCGAATTTTCGACAGAAGTTTATAAACTACCCGACAGTGCAAATTCTACCTAATCTAAATTCTGCACAAGGGTACTTCAGTTATGTCATGAGGTGTACACCAGTTGTTGATACCTCAAGCACCCTGTTATTGGAGAGTGAAAGAACCCATGACTTTTACATTGGTTTCTGACGTCAACAAAAGGACCGTTTGATAGTACACTAACCGAGTGTTATGTGAAAAGTTGGTTGTTCTACAGGTAAAAAAAAAGGGGTCTTCTAGACACAAGTACTGTCTATACGGATTAAGACACGTATATTTCAATTCTAAACGTGAATCACTGGTCGAAATGTAAACAGGTTTAATTTACTTCAGAATATTAGAAACGAGAAAAGTTTAAGTCACAAAATCCTCCCCCCGCCAATATGACTTAAAAGAGAGGACAGATCGAAAAACATTAAGTGTTTGTTCCATATCAACGAGTCGTGAAAAGTACATTCTACAATTTCTATTTATAACCTGTTCTACTTTGAGTCACGTCTCATCATTTCCTGTACTGTTTTTCGAGGGAGATCGAACTATGGTTAAGTATTCAATTACAATAAGAAATAAAAAGGGTAAGTCAAGTCAAGTCAAGTCAAGTCAGCGAGTCAGCACAGACTGAGAAACGCTGGGGTACTTAGCGTCGTACGGTCCGGAGGGACAGGTAGTGGTTGAGGGCCTCAAGTGAGTCTGAGTGCAGGTAGCTCAGTCACTACGGTAGGTCGGTAGAGTAGGAGACAACAGGGGAAGAGGAGGACGGGAGTTAGGGGGGGTCGTAGTCTCAGAAAAGGTTACTTAGTTGAGAATCGTACTCCACCGGTTTCATAACCTCAAAGTCGAAATCGTAGTAAGGAAGGTTTCTTTAGGGTCCCGACTAGAGGAAGTCTTACCTGACCAACCTAGAGGAA